>LR990947.1:4064785-4245170 GCA_905163415.1 Noctua fimbriata
TCCATACAACCAGCGAAAACACAAGCACACAGACACGCTTCACGTACAGTGACTGCAAGTGCGCTCGCGACCGGCATTAGAGATTTCCACGCACACATAGACACGCTTCACGTATAGTGAGTGCAAGCGCACTCGCGACCCGCATTTGTTTGAGATCTCCTCGTGCACATAGACACGCTTCACGTACAGTGAGTGCAAGCAAACTCGCGATCGGCATTTGTTTCAGATCTCCACGCACACATAGACACGCTTCACGTACAGTGAGTGCAAGCGCACCCGCGACCCGCATTGGTTTGAGATCTTCACGCACACATAGACACGCTTCACGTGCAACGAGTGCAAGCGCACTCACGACCGGCATTTGTTTGAGATCTCCTCGTACACATAGACACGCTTCACGTACAGCGAGTGCAAGCGCACCCGCGACCCGCATTTGTTTGAGATCTTCACACACACATAGACACGCTTCACGTACAGTGAGTGCAAGCGCACCCGCGACCGGCATTTGTTTCAGATCTCCACGCACACATAGACACGCCTCACGTACAGTGAGTGCAAGCACACTCGCGACCGGCATTTGTTTCAGATCTCCACGCACACATAGACACGCTTCACGTACAGCGAGTGCAAGCGCACCCGCGACCAGCATTTGTTTCAGATCTTCACGCACACATAGACACGCTTCACGTACAGCGAGTGCAAGCGCACTCACTTTGTTTGAGATCGCCGTACGTTGTGTGGAGCAGCTCTTCTATACTAGTTCACTTGTATGTTACCTTTGAACCAGTTTAACTTGAAAACACGCAAATTACCAGCTAAAGAGATTTCAACTTTCGACAAGTGTTCTTGGTGGACGAATAATTATTTAAATTGGGATTTAATTTAAGTTAAACCACTTTAAAACCAGCGCAGCCTAAGATTGGGGACTCCTCAATTTTGAATGCTAATCAAGATTACGAATTAAATTGTTTCATCGGAAGTTTAACAGGTATTAACTTGGTTTGTATAATTTTGCCCAATAACGCAAACACTTTGGTATTTATGTATTATAGCGTTGATCTGACGATTTCCGTCCGCCAAGATTAATTAATGAAAGTTTCAAAAGAGGATATTTATTTGGTTAAAAAATACTGATACTGTTAGCCTGCGTCATCCCACTGCTGGGCAAAGGCCTCTCCCCATGACTTCCAGTTCCTACGATATAGAACTAATGTGGGCCACTGTTCGTTTGTTTTGTCCAGCTCGTCCCGCCAATTTCAACGAGGTCTGCCGCGCCTTCTGGCTGTGTCAGGGCTCCAGAAAGTGGTAAGTTTGACCCACATCTCTTTTGGCATGCGGCAGACGTGGCCAGTCAAATTCCACTTCAGCTTAGCGGCTTTTTGAGCAACGTCAGTAATTTGTGTTAAAAAATAAAGAATAGAAATTGATAAGAATATGTAAATCATATTAGACTAAAGTACTTTCTGGCTGGACAGACGTTATCTTTTCATGTCGCCACCTAACAGGTTCATCTATAACTCAAAACCATTCAGGTGACCCAAAAGCACACAAAAACAAATCATAGAAATCAGTCAAGTCGTTTAGGAGGAGAAGAATTACAAACAGGCACATAGGACTTTTATACAAGGTGGTCACGACAAAAAATGAAAACACTGGTACAACTAAATTATAGGAATATTTTTAAATAAATCCTAACAGCGAAAATAAAAATAAAATGTTTTTTCAAACAAACTTAATAGAATAAAACTGTTAACGAAATGGAGCACCATTTATAAATATTGGTTCACTAATCTTAGGTATAATTTGCTATATTTCGCATCTGGAAAAAAAATTAAGGAACGAATTTGTCAAAAGTTTTTGAAGTACTCTGCTACTGCTTACTCGCGTAAGCAACATGTTTTTAGTGTAATACCGATGCGGAAATCGTTAACCTGTCGGTAATAGCCTGTTTATCTACAGCATGTAGAAAATGATGAAAATTATCAAAAATGTCTTGTGACTAAACTATTAGAATAGAATAGAATATCATTTATTTCCGAGTATACTATATAATAATAGAATAGAATAGAATATAATTTAAATCTGAATATATTCGATTGAATTTTTGTATGCAGACTTGAAACGTCATGTGGTATTCGCAGTTTAATTTACTGTCGTATTTTTGTCGTCACCCTGTATAAAAAAATAGAAGTCTTTGAGTCAAAATGTATTCCAGGTCGGAAGATGGCTAATGTCAAAACAACATAAACCATTCCAATCTTAAAAGGCATTTATTTTATTATATGGCCTTGGGCCAGGCCACGGTCTTGGTACCGACGGTTGTCAAGCACCACGTATAGCCTCTTATAGCCTCTTAAGTGTCGATTTAATTGCTATGTAATTTCCGAGCCTGTGTTTTATGACCTGCAATTCCAGGCATTTTATTTTTATTAGCAACCTGAAGTTGCGTGCGTGCGTAGCTTTAAATGTTTGCTTTAATTTGGAATGCTTTGTGAAACTGAGATTGAGTTGGTTTTCATGATAATGAATTAAAATAGGGGCTGTTTTTAAACATAACAACACTCCTGTAATCCCTGAAGGATTCAGCAGAGGTTTACCTAATAGTACACCCACGTCTTAGCATTTTTTTTAAGTCCTATAAAATGAAAGAAAGAAAATATATTTATTTGCCGAAGGGACATGACGTGCATCAATCAAAATTACAAAAAAATAACAACAAAACACAAACAATAAACTATAAATTCAACAGGAAGGAACAAAAAAAGAAAAAAATTAACAGCTTGCACGTCGTGACTGCGACAAGCAGGATACCACTCAGCATGATGCTGTGCTATGGCCCACAACACAATGCTGGTTGTCAGTGGTCACCCGTGAAAAAACGTACGGAAGCCAAGACAGCATAAATATTTTTTACATCAAAAAAAAACATCAAAATGCGAGCCTTTGGACATCAACCGGGCACAACTAGAGACTTCTTGGATACTACTGAAAAAAATCCAAAACAAAAACCCAATAACACATTTCCCGACCTGAAAATTGAACCCATTACCTCATGCTCCGCAATAGCGCTTGCGATCACTAAACCAACGAGGCAACGTAACAGCGAATAATCACATAAAGAACGAAGTCTATTCTCAAATCCATTTCTCTATAAAAGCATCTATTTCAGCCAATATATCACAGTCAACCCGTTTTATTGTGACAAAAATGTAACCCCGACTATGTCTACTGAACCCGAACTGGATATGGATCGGGTTTTTTTCTTGACCAACCCTCTATATTGAGGCCCACTTATAATTGAACACGGGTTCGATATAATTAGGCTGAAATTGACGGGTGTATCGTTGGTATTTCGATAGGGAGTTTGTTAGGGTTTTGGCCAATTTTCCCGCTTTTCTTTGATATACAATGACTATTTTTGGGGAAGGTAATAATGTGGTTTGTAGTCAGTAATATCAATCAGTTTTATATGTTGGATTGTCAGGATTTATTCCGTTAGACTCTGTCATTATGTGACTAAATGAGTAGAGGGGAGCTATAGGTTTAGCTTGATTGATAAAATGATAATGTTATCTATTTTTTAACCGACTTCCAAAAAGAGGAGGTGATCAATTATTTTACATATGTTCAGCGATTTCTTCGTAAATTGTGAACCGATTTCAATGATTCTTCTTTTGTTTGGACGAATAGTATTCCGCGGTGGTCCCGTTTTAATTTGGTAACGATCTGATGCTGATCTTCGGAGATATCAATGGAACTCTTCAGTTATAGACATCAAAACAAAAGCAATTTTTATTTTTTTATTTTAGGTTTTATTTTTTGCAAAAAAGTTTTTAGTACTCTCGTATCACTCGTCTGAAAGTTTGACAACCAGTCTTACCAAGGGGTATCGTATTATCAAGTACTAACTGGGTTGTGGAGGTCTGACAGATAGTCGCTCCATGTAAAATACTGGTATTCAACTGCATCTAGTTAGACTTGAAGCCGACCAACATAGTAGGGAAAAGGCTAGGCAGATAATGACTGCTCATGCATCTCGAACTATGTAGGTACTTGACGAAATAACAAAGTTATTTGCCATCATAGTAATTCTAAAGGATGATTTCCACCAAACGGATCGGAAAGGGTACGAACGAATGCGGTGACTGCCGATCGCGTCCGGCAGGATGTCGACGCATACGATTGGCTCCGTACCGTCGCTTGCAAAACTATCCGTTTCTGTGCTTAGTCAAATAGATTAATTCCTACCATGTTGGATACGACGACAGACGAACGGTTCCGATCGCGCGTCGCAGTATACTTTCGGTTTTGATCTCGTGTCGCGGAAGACGCCCGCCATGAAGCTGCTGTGCGCGACTTGGTAATATAGTCTTTAAAAACCGTGTACACGATTTAATATCGTTTAAAGATTGTAAAATTCTCTCTTCCGATGCGATGCGAGTCGTTTGGTGGAAATCATCCTTTACCAGAATAATATGCAACAAGACTATTCAGGAAATTATTAATTTCTCGCTTTCCACGCTCACTATGAACAGCAAATAAAGGATCCATATTAACTTAAGCGTAGTAAGTTTAGCGCTAACCTCAGGACTTAGCGGTGGAGATTAGCGGTTAGCGTGTATACGTCGTTATTGCTTTAGTTTCCATGTGTAGTCGTGTGCGGAACATGTACTTATTAGTGAAGCGAGGTTGGTAGTGAGCCGGAAATAGGGTGCTGAGGAACCACACTATAAGATGACAGGCACTCTGTGAACAAGGTGGCTTGTATTAGCTTCGAAAAGTCCGAACTTTATACCAACAAGATTGTAAGCAATAATACAGCCTTGATTCAGATTAATGGCAAGACTTTCTGGTTATTGCACAGATTAAAAAACAAATAATAATAATAACAATTTATTTACAATTTGTTTTTTTTATATGGTTTTTTTTAAGAATAATTTAAAAATATGTAAAATAAGTTTATTAAATGAAATAATAACAATTAATATCTCAAGTTCATATGACCCCAATCTATTTAAGTTGCGAGTTAATAGGCTTCTTTTGGGTTAGCTCGTTCCATCGTCGACCTCATCTCTGTCCTCAGGACCAGATTGAGGTCAAGAGTAAGCCCATTTAGTATAAAGAAAAAAAACAAAACTGGCAAAAATCTCATAGATTCATTAAAAAGCGAATATTTTCAACAAGCAACGAATTTTGTTTTTCTTTCAAACTCAAACTCAAAGTATTTATTTCAATTAGACCATAACAGGCACTTTTGAATGTCAGAAAAACAAAGAAGGCGAAGCTACAGTCTCAGGCATAATAACTTACGAAAGTACTGTAGTTGCCCATTCCAAAGCGTAGATCTCTATGGAGAAGAATGGGCAAGAAACTCCAAGGATACTCTTTTCAATCAAAATATTTTTACAAGATCTTGGTAACATCATTCATGTTGAGATAATACATTATATGTCAGACCATTTAAAAAAACAACAATACCGGACATACCAGTGTTATCGACTTGTATAGGGATAGGCTGAGCTTTTAATAGTGAAATTAGGGAAGATGTATAGATTAGCGACATCAAGCCGACGGCCGGTACAGAACTGGTCATATTGGTCCGTATCAGCTCATAATGTCCACTTCTCACAATGTCAACTTACAATGTCAACTTATTAGAATGACGAACTCGCATAACGTCAACTTCTCACAATGTCAACTTCTTTAAATTACAAATTCGCTTAATGACAACTCCACGTAATTTCTACTTTAACAAGGTAATTTAAATGGACATTTTGAGAATTTAACATTATGCGAATTTGACATTCTAAGAAGTTGACATTGTGAGAATTGGACATTTTGAGTCCGGTTATCATTTTGAGAAGTTGACATTATGAGCTGATACGATTTTGAGAAGTTGACATTACGAGCTGATACATATTGGTTGTAGGCTAGCTTGGTGCCTATGGAGGAAACTGCAAAGATGAAGGAGGAGGTCACAGATTGTAGGACATAGGATGGCCCCTAATTTGCTGGCGCGGTCAGTTCGGATCGATCCTATTTCGGAGTCGGTTAAGCTTTGTCTTACGGATGCCTTTGTCATTATTTGAGTTACCTCTTAATAGGTTTACTATTATATGAATTATAAAACATTTTCATGAAAAAATTCACTTTAAAAAAATGTTAATGTGACTTCGTTTATAAAGGGTGTAAATAGACCCTTAACATAGCCGAAAGGCACTTATTCTCCCTATCTTTGCGATATTTTTTTTGTTCTAGACCATACCTGGGAACCTTCTAGTTACGGAGATATTAGGGGTCAAAGTTTCAACTTTTTCACAAAAGTTTTTTAAATACATGTTTTTAATGTAAGATTTTTACTTTACACACCTCCACGAACCCGTACTATTCAATTCATCTATCAGCACAATGCCGTAAAACGTGATTTTTTACCCCAAAAAAAAGTCGTTTCCCAGCAATAATTTTTCCGTAAAGTTACTTAGTTTGATGTACAGAATGCTTGGTTGACGGTTATGTGAAGGGTCTGTTTACACCCTGAATGTGGGAACGATGTAGGAAGACGTGCACATTAAGAGTTTTTTTACAGGAGTGTTAGTTGTCCCATCCGATGTTAAGCGTTCACCTCTGACTTTTACAATTGCGATATTTTTTAAAGGCCTCACCCATATTCGTGTCCTTGTGTTGCGCACCTGACCCAAATAATAAGTTTCATACTATAACACCACTCCTGTAATCCTCGAAGGGTTAGGCAGAGGAGTACCTCCGCTTACATTTTGCCAGTTATGTTTAAATCCCATGTAAAAGGGGGCGAGCTTATTGCCGTCAAACTGGCACAAACCCAAACTCCATGGCTGGTACTGAGAATTTGCCGATGGAAAAACCCAGGAAAACTTTGCTCAACCTGGAAATCGATCCCAAGACCTCATGTTCAGCACTAGCGCTTGGGACCACCAAACCAAGCTTTCAACTTTTTTTTTAAACTACAACCTTAGTTTTAGTATATGCGAAACCTGATACACGTGTCTAGTAATAAAAAAATCACAAAGTTATAAGCTTGTGCTGTTGCCTGGTTGTCCGCGCAAAAACGTGGTTTCCACGCAGCGATCCTGCGCGCGCGCCTCCAGCGTCGTCTTGAGCTCATTGATAATAATAATTTGGCAGTAGGTAAATAAATTATTGCGATAGGTACTTAATGTCGCTCGGTGTCCAACTTGTAACTTTTTTTAAATATATTTGGGACAAAATATAACATGGTTAAAAAATGATTGGAATCGATTCAGTTACTTATTCTGAACAAAATATATTCAGGTTTCGCATATACTTAAAATAATGTTGTATATTTTTGACGCCATGACGGCACCATCTGCAAAGGAAGGTTAATGAATTTAATTTTACAAGACAAAACAACTACATTATGTTCCATTCTATTCAGCAATTTAATGATTTAAAAGCTTATAATTAAATTAATTAATTTACAAGTCCCAACGAAATCAGGCAACTCTGAGCTCTAAACCCTTTATAATTGGTTGAGTAAGGTACCTTTCTATTTCGCACTGGTACCAAAAGTACCTTAAGTGATAAAATGACACTTTTAATTATAAAGTGATAAGGGTTAATTACTTTGACCTCTGACATTTAACCCTTGAATGCAGAGGGGTAAGTGGTACTTTTTTGTTTTAAGTACCGTTTTTGAAAATGGGTAAGTAGGAAGTGACAATGAGGGTAAAGGGTAAGCCTGGATATGAAAGGGTCGGGTGTTTATATCTCAGAAAATCAGCCTGTTAACCCTCCTGTAGTGTCAGCCTAGCTTAAACACAACATCACGCCTGTTATCACATGTACATGAACGCACAGTGACATAGTGCACAAGTGAGATGTTACTATCGTAGTTTTAAGGGCATTACATTGCTCGATGACCTTGATGATTTGATCCCTGTACTGGTTTATGTTGACTTGCCCCGCACATTTCGCAAAATTTCGGTTTTTATTTATTATTTAAAAATATTAAAAGAAATAACAGAAAAAAAAAACAATACAGATTGTTAAGTATATTATTACGTATTTGTTGTTAAAAAATTCATGCCAATCTATTCAGCCGTTACAGAGATAATTTACAATTAAGGTTGAAAAAGGACCTATTTTCTACGATTAACCAAAAAAAATTGAGAAGGTTTATTAAAATTTTAAACAATACAATTTATTTGTGATGAACTTAACTATAACATACTTTTTTACACGGAAAACGCACGAAGGGATTCATCAACAAATTTCTTTGAACATACGCTGTTTTTGGGATTTGAGCCATGTAATGCCCTTAAGGTACTTTTTACTAACACAATTTGTATTTTATTATGTGTATGGTTAGTATGTAAGGTATATATCTATGAGCCAAAGTTGCCTGGAAGTAAATGTGTGTTGAGGTTGCTGTAATCCCCGAATGGGATGGTAAGCGGGGTACTTAATAGAACACCCACATTTCACCAGTTATGTTGCATAGGAGTGTAGGCGAGCTTCATCATCAGCCTAGCCTTTTCCCTACTATGTCGGGGTCGACTTTCACTCTAACCAGATGCAGCTGAATACCAGTATTTTACATGGAGCGACTGCCTATCTGACTTCCACAACCCAGTTAGTACTAGGTAATACGATACCCCTTGGTAAGACTGGTTGTCAGACTTTTTGGGCCACTGACTACCTAACGACTGTCAAAGATCTTCAAATGTCACCCGAGACCAACGGCTTAACGTGCTTTTCGAGACACGGAGGAAACTCGGTATGTAATGGGTGGTCACCCATCCACAGACCAACCTAGGCAAGTACGGCTTAACCTAAAGATCGACCCGAGCGGCTGTTATTATTTAGCCACGAGCTCCTCCGTATAGGAGGCGAGCTTATTGCCATGAATCGGGCACAAATCTAAACTCCGTGGCAGAGGACTGTTGTAGGCTGATGATGATGATCATCAACCTACAACAGTCCTCTGCTGGACTTAGGCCTCTTCAATCACACGCTACTCAAAGACACTCGGCAAAGATCATCGCTCCGCGTATGGTGTCTCCACTCAAGAACACGTCTACCCCAACTCCGTGGCTGCAACTGATAAATTTCTGAAGTAAAAACCCATTAACACTTCGCCCGACCTGGGAATCTAACCCAGGACGTCATGCTCAGCAGTCGTGCTTGGAACCGACCAACGAGCAGTCGATTTCATTTGTTTTATTATTTATTTATTTATTTATTTATTTATTTATTTATTTATTGGATCTCCAACAGAAACTACACAATTACATGCAAGTATACATTAAACAGGGACAGGTACAAGTGTGCGCTTCCAATTATAGGAGACCACATCATTCACTTATAATCTAGGTGCATACACTAAATTTGACAACGTTAAAGATATAAACAAATCCAAATAAATTTATAAATATATATATAAATTTTAAAACTACATCATGTAACAATGAGACACCGTTCGAATTTCAAACTGATGTTTAGAGAATAACATTGCAGTTCTTTCACAGTTGGTGGTGGCGCGGTTAGCTCAGTGGCTGAGCCATTGGCTGCTGAATTGGGTGTCGCGGGTTCGATCCCCGCACGGAAAAAATATTCGTATGACCTACAGGTATAGACCAACCGCTTTAATGAGTCCTCGCGAAGGTATCAATTTAAATGGAATATTCTGAAGGTTGATCACGTATTGGTTCAATTAGTATCGTAATACCTACGTGGATTATGGTTATTTTTAAGCAAATAACCTATGGGATATTGTTAGTACTTTGTGGACGCTTAATGTGCCTTTGATGGGGCAAGGCGAAGGACTCATTAAAGCAGTCGGTCTATAGTTGTTCTGAGTTTAGCTGATTGTGTAAGTTAAAATGCTTGTAGATATACCCACGATATAGGAGAAATTCCTAATGCGGACGTTTTTTTTTAAGTTTAAAACAAAAAAAAAGATAGATCTCTCTCTGCATCACTGTCAACGCACAGTGGTCTTTAATATCGATGAAACAAGGTTGCTATTAAGTTGCTTTTGTCACTGACAAGACTATCAAAAAGTAAACTTTATTTTCGTCACAATAAGGCTGTTGTTCAGTTGTTAGAGGCCAGGACTGTACTGGCTGGCTACCGACATATAGTAGCTTCCTAATTTCTCAAAGAAAATTAAGGTCGCTGAGATCAAGAGATAAGATCAGATTATTATAGAACGGTCATAAAGGGTAACTAAGGGTCACAAAGGGTAACTAGGGGTTCGGAAACTGTACGTGAGGGTCAACCCTACGGAAACCACTTGGTTATGAGGCTAGGGTTACCATTTCGAAATTTGTAAAAGCCGGCCATTTGCAAAAAAAGTCCGGTACTTTTTGGGAACATTCTTGTTACGGAAATATTGGAGGGGAAAGTCCAACTATTTTTATTTTCAGCACACCAATAGCACTGTCACGTGCAATTCAAATAAAATAACATCTAAAATGGGCATTTCTGTAACGCTGCAAATAACAGGTACGCATGGCAAACCATGCATGCATGGTATTCTTGCAAATAAATATATCATTCATTCATTCATGACATTGACATCTTTACATCATATAAAACAGTAGCTCCCGCTGTTTGTACGCTTAGATCTTTTAAACTACGCAACGGATTTTAATGCCTAATTCAAGAGGCAGGTTTATATTATATTGCACCCGTGCGAAACCGGGGCGGGTGGGTCGCTAGAAATATTATAAATGCAAAAGTATGTGAGGATGGAAGGATGTTTGTTATTCTTTCACGCAAAAACTACTGAACGGATTAGAATGAAATTTGGCACACAGATAGGTTGTAATCTGGATTAACACGTAGAATCACTTTTTATTCCGGTATTTCGTGGGACAATTCCGAAACCCACGCGGGTGAAGCCGAGGGCATAAGGTAGTAATGAATATAAGAGACAAAAAGAAAAAAAAAAAAGTGTGTCCAGTAGACCCAAATACAGCACACCACCAAAACAAAAAAAAAATCACAAGTTTTTAAAAAGTTGCAACTTTTTAATGACGTTACTTTAAATACCTCCATGAAGGTTGTATCCCAGCAATATTTTTTGAGCAGCGTTACTTAGTTTGTCGTACAGAATGCTTGGTTGACGGCTTCGTGAAGGGCCCGCTTACACCTTGTATTTCCAAAAAAAATCCCTTAAGTTGCAGAGTCCGGACAAATGACAAACTCGGAGGGATGGCAACCTTATAAGTGACTGGCAATTGACCCTCCCTTATAAAGATGGAAATACAATTCGTATGCGATATTGTGTAGTCCCTTGTGTTGTTATATGAAGCTAGGAATTCGGTCGAGGCTTCTGAAATATTAATTTGCGATCCCTGACAGTCATATACAATGTGTCCGGTCTTGGACTAGCGATATTCTAGGTTCTTATATAACAACTATTCTAATAGACACAAAGAATTAGTTGTTTGATTTGCAAAGAATTTTTTTTTTTTTTCTTTTTAAAAAGCGTTACCACACTAGGAATTTCTCCTGTATCGTGGGTGCGTTTACAAACATTTAAACTCACATACACAAACAGCCAGACCCGGAACAACTACCTGTAGGCCATACAAATTTTTGTTACGTGCAGGAATCGAACCCGCGACACGAAGCGCAGCAGTCAATCGCTCAGCCACTGCGCCAACCGTGCCGTCATTAGTTGTCAATACATTTGTTTGTTTGTTCACAAAAAATTCGTCGATTTGCATATTTTTTGAGTTTAATCTTTTTCCCATTATTTCATAATATTAATGATAAACAATATTGTTGCCCTCAGAATATTTTTATCTCAGTAAGATCAAAAATTCGAGAGATAAGAATTTTTTGTACACACGTAGACTATAACAAAACCAAAAAATTAAACAAAATGGCTGCCAAATAGCGGGGACTTCCCCGCTCTTTTACAGCCATTTTGTTTTTTTGTGTATTAAAATAGTTGTTATATAAGTATCTAGAATATCGCTAGTCCATGACCGGACATATTGTTTAATACAGCTATAGTTGTTAATAATGTAACATTTGTGAATGTGACAACATCATCGGCCTAGCATTTTCTCAACTATGTTGGGGTTTGCTTCCAGTCTAAATACCAGTATTTTACATGGAGTGTCTACCTATCTGACCTCGACAACCCAGATACTGGCTTGTACGATATGTCGATAAGGGGTATCGTTTTAACCTGTATAAGTATTAAGACTGGTTGTCAGGCTTTCGCGCCACTGACTACCTGTAACGACTGTCAAAGAACTATAAATGACAGACGGGACCAACGGCTTTAAGTTCTTTTCAAAATCGACCTGTGCAGTTGCAAATCCTTTCTTATTTTCAAAATAAGCTTTAAAACTATGTTACCTATACGTAGTTTCATAGTCAGTCTTAAACGCCACTTTCTTAAAGATACTAAATATGTTTAAACATTTTATGTCTTCTCTATTTTGACGGCGTTATTGGGTTTTTCCATCAGGAATTTCTCAGTAGCAGCCATGGAGTCTGGATTGGTGCCCGGTTGATGGCAATAGGCTCGCCCCCTATTACATGGGACTTAAACATAACTGCGGAATATGGGTGTACCTACTATTAAGTACACCTCTGCCTATCTCTTCGGAGATGAAAAACGTGACGCTTAGTTATGTATTCTGTCCGGTTTGCAGTTAAATTCAACTCCACTTTCATAAATCCTTCCACCATTTTTTTCAACAAAAAATCTATTCAATAAAACTTCCAATATTCCAATTACGATTTTAAAATTCTTTCACACAACAATGAAATCTCCCGCTTGAACTCATTCTTCATTCAATATCGTTCACTAATCAAATACGGAACGGTCCATTATGCGCCTTGAATTGTTCTGCGAGCAAGAGCGCGGCGAGTGAACGACGAACGACATCATTCATTCACTCGTTCAATGGCGACCGAATCAAACACTTGATTTGATGTGACAAAGTTACTCCTTAGAATGTAGTGGGGGAACTTTTTGTGATTGATGTAGGTACTGATTATCTTGTTTGCGTCGGTTTTGTTAATTAGATATTTAGTGTTAAACTGTATATAGATAGAGATAGAGTATAATTTATCACACAGCATTTTTTCAATATTCCTAAATCTATGGGTACAATGGCGGTTGTATCTGATAGCTGTAAGATCGCTAATAGCGATATCTTCCAGATAAACTTTGGATGAACTGAATGAATTTGAGTCGGTAATTTAACTTAAGCTTCAAGCCCTTTTAAAGATATTTAAATATTACTTTATGGTATGCAAATAAAGATAGGTATATTAATTTGAAATGAACAAAAAGAGGGTAGTCAATTTAATAGTCTACTGCTAAAAATTATAATACTGCACACATAAAAAATATATAGTCGTTTTAATTTTGTTTAGTCTAGTCTGTATTGTCCCACTGCTGGGAAAATGCCTCTCCAAATTTCTTCCACGAATTCTTTTCTCGCGCCGCTTAGAGCCAACCTTCATGGTACGCATCTAGGTCGTCTCGCCACCACTATCTTGGCCGGCCTCGGCGGCGCTGTCCATCTCTTGGCACACATTGTGTGGAGACTTTAGCCCAGCAGTCATCGAGCATCGCCAGGTGGTCCGAATATTTGTTAATTATAGCCAAAGATTTTATTGTAGCGTTCTATAGTTTCTGCCTACCCCAACAAGAAAAAGGATGATTTATGAATGTATATTTACAAACTGCCCAGCTGGTCTAGTGGTCGAACGCACAACTGCTGAGCATGAGGTCCTGGGTTCGTTTCACAGGTTGGGCAAAGTGTTATTGGGTTTTTCCATCAGGAACTTCTCCACGGAGTCTGGATTTGCGCTCGGTTGATGGCAATAGGTTTACCCCCTATTACATGGGACTTCAACATAACTGGCGAAAGTGCGTGTGTACTATTAGGTACACCTCTGCCTAACCCTTCGAGGATTCCAGGCGCAATGTTATGATGTTAATAAAAAGACTTTACATAATTACTGAAAACCTGCTACTACGACATTTGAAGCACGTAAAAATACGAATAAATGTGTTCCGTCCCTATATATATACAGTTAAACCGTACCTACAGCCTTAATGAGTTTTTAATGTTGCTAAATTACTATTTATGAGACCTACCGTAATCATGTAAATTAACTAATGGTGTACCTACCTTTATACCTAAATAATGTAAATGAGGAATTATGAATCCTTAGGAAAATCTTGCCAACTAAGGGATATTCCAAAATTAGGTGCCTGTTAGCTGTAATTCTATAATTAATCGTTTCATAGTAGTAACAAACGGTACTGTTGAGGATAAGGTCCTGAATACCATTCCATTCCATTTAAAAAAATATTGAGATTTCATCAGGAATGATGGCAATAAAAAAATAAAATAAAATACAATAGTACTGAGTCAATACTATTGTATTGAGTCAAAACTATTGTATTGAGTCATTCCAGTCAGTCATTTTTTGTTTATTTTTTGGTATTCCTTAATGAAAATGTACAACTTTTTATGGGACCGACCATGAAATCGTAAAAATAATATTCGACTGCTCCATACATTATTGGTCACGTAACTAGAAAAAATGTAAGCAACAGCTGATTTTTTAAATCATATTTCAAAGTTGGTACGCATAGTAAAAGTTACTCATATCTATGGGTACTCATCATCATCACCATTTCAGCCGAAAGACGTCCACTGCAGGACATAGGCCTCCCCCAAAGGGGGGTTTGCCATAATCGCCACATAGGCAGGTTGGCAATCGCGGTACGGTTGTTAAAAAAGCACAGAGAACGCTGCTGACCATTCTCTGGTAAGTCCCTTAGTCGCCTCTTACGACACCCACGGGATGATATGGGATGGTGCTATTCTTTACGTCCGACACCATACAGCACGAAGGGTACTATACTCCCTTAAAGTATTGCCCACGTTTCCGAATATCCTGTAATAATGCAAGACCCTCTTTGTCCAAAAATGTGCACAGTGGGTGTGGCCCCAAATCCTCGTAGCGTCGTAGCAGAGTAGAACCGTAGCACTGTCGCGTAGCAAAGTCGCGTAGCCGTGAAATTGAGTGGAACATAAAGTTTAATACGTCGTTTCCTATTTATTTATCTTTATTGTCGTGTAACCACTACTCGCACATAATCTGTTAACAAATTGGATTTTTTTCTTATTTATTTTTTTTGTACTCTATCACAATGCTATCCTATTTGACCCAAAGGTTGACTGGTAGAGAATGCCTTGTGGCATTAAGTCCGCCTATGTACCACTCTTGTAGATGCAGTTTAAATAAATAAATAAATAATCATAATTACTGTTACTAACTGCGCAACTAAGTACCGATTGTTACGGTGCTTGTACTTTTTAGGTATGTGACGTAAAGGTAAATAAAATAATTTATTTGTTTTTACCCAGTTGCGCCAATATTTTACGTGTTTAATATTAAGGCCATTGATTTAGAGATTTTGACATGTACAGTCATTATCTACAACATTATTTTATAGTATATGCGAAACCTGAATATAGTTTGTTCAGAATAAGTAACTGAATCGATTCCAATATTTTTTAAACCATGTTATATTTTTTCCCAAAAATATTTAAAAACTTTAAAGTTGGACATCGAGTGACCTATTGCAATTATTTAGGTACCTACTGCCAAATTATTATTATCAATGAGCTTAAGACGACGCTGGAAGGGAGCGCTGCGTGGTGACCACGTTTTTGTGCGGACAACTAGGTAACAGAACAAGCTTATAACTTTGTGATTTTTCATGATACAGTTTTGAAATTTTGTACATAGATTCTTTACATAAAAATACTAGACACGTGTATCAGGTTTCGCATATACTAAAACTAATGTTGTATAAAATGGTTTACTTTAAAAAAAAAATACCTGTTTTCGCCCAAAACATCGACGAAGAGCTTCATAGAGACTATGACTGCGACAGCATGTCTTATTCTGCCCGGTACACAAGGTGACGCCGAGATGTTTGCCAGACTAAGTAAAATTAAAGCAATCTATTGCCCCGGGACAGCCAATTTACTTGTGTTGCTGTAGGGTTGCCTAGACATTTTTATTTTTTTCTTTGTAAAAAACACTACTCACACTGAAAATTCTTCGAGATGTAACCAATAGTACACCCACATTTAAACACTTATGTTTGACTTCCATAAAAAATGTGCCCTTTTAAAAAGTTAACGTGTGTGTGAACTATTTGAAAAATAGGTAATGAGCCTGATTCTTGTTAGTAAACTTAACTAGATCAAACAACTTGGGTTACCAGTAACATTATTATCTCCTTTATTTATTTTCCTACACACTAATTACATTTTTAAATATTTCTTAACAAAAACCATGTAAAAATATAAAAAATAGTGGTCGGCGCGTATCGGGAGCAGGGTCCAAGCTACCTGTGGTTAGGGCTCCAGAGACAGGAACCTCCTCACAATGCGAGCCGTATCGAGGAGTACTGCCTTCTGAATCAGGCCCTTGATCCAACCGCCTAAGGAGAGCCTCGAAAGAGATGGTCGTCGAGGCTCTTGGCTATGTAGCCATTGGCCGTCACGACGATCGGCACAATGATAGCCGAGTTCACATTCCACATGTCGACAACCTCGTGCGCCAAGACGAGATATTTTATTTGTTTCTCTTTCTCAGCTTTCACGAGGTTCTCGTCATGCGGGATGGTAACATCGACTATCATTACGCGGCGCGCTGATCGGTCTATCACTACTATGTCAGGTTCCAATAACATTATTATTATAAAATCAAAAACACGACTGCTTAAAAATAATTAATTGAAAAGGAAAAAACAAGTATCACAATACCTATATAAAAATCCACTGAGTAATGTATAATATAGCATGCATTGTTTTGTAAGATACTCACCTAATTAAATAATGAAATATCTTCATATATTGTAAACAACATTATTTTTAGTATATGCGAAACCAGAATATAGTTTGTTGAGAATAAGTAACTGAATCGATTCCAATAAATTTTAACCCATGTTATATTTTGTCAAAAAAATATTTAAAAATAGTTACAAGTTGGATACCGAGCGACATTAAGTACCTATCGCAATCATTTAGATACCTACTGCCAAATTATTATTATCAATGAGCTCAAGACGGCGCTGAAGGCGCCTGCGCGGGCGCGCTGCGTGGTGGCCACGTTTTTGAACGGACAACCAGGTAACAGAACAAGCTTATAACTTTGTGATTTTTCATGATACAGTTTTGAAATTTTGTACATAGATTCTTTACATAAAAATACTAGACACGTGTATCAGGTTTCGCATATACTAAAACTAATGTTGTATATTCAAATTAATTAAACTAAATACTTTAATGTGTCGCTTGCGGTGTCAAACGTAGTTTTGGTAGATATTTCTGTGCCAGTAGGTAACAAAGTATTGTTTGACTCCTTCCGACGCAGTTGGGTAAAAAGAGTGTTTATTTATAGATTTATCAAAAAGTAAGGTAAGTAAGGTATAAACCTTACTGGTAATAAAAATGAAAGTTTTGAGGATATTTGAATGGATGTTTATTGCGCTTTCGCGTTAATATAAAGTACTGTTTGTTATGAAACTTTACAGTACTTTTCCGTTTCAATCAGAAAAACACAATGTGTTTATAGGCTATGTCATAGCCTATAATTTATAGTGGTATTGTGTAAAAAAATGAATATACGCGGGCAAAACCGCAGTTTCAACTAGTACTCCATAAAAATAAAACAAATTGTTTCATGCAAGCAAAGCCGTACAGGAAAATGTAAGGAAAGATCATGTAATGAGGGGAAAACTGAGATAAGAAGGGCTATTCGTCATGTTTAGCATTATCAAATGCTTTGGTGGAGTCATGGGGTCGGAGATAAAAGAAAAAACAAGTACGGAGATAAATCGAGTTCGGCTTGAAATAAGAACACACACACACACATTTATAGTCTCGGCGCTTTTCTGGTGTTATAGTGGTTTGGGAATGGTGTGGTGGACTTGTCCCATTTAAATTAAAATATGCGAAACCTGAAACACGTGTCTAGTATTTTTATGTAAAGAATCTATGTACAAAATTTCAAAACTGTATCATGAAAAAACACAAAGATATAAGCTTGTTCTGTTACCTGGTTGTCCGCACAAAAACGTGCACACCACGCAGCGAGCGCCTCCAGCGTCGTCTTGAGCTCATTGATAATGATAATTTGGCAGTAGGTACCTAAATTATTGCGATAGTTACTTAGTGTCACTCGGTGTCCAACTTGAGAAACAGATGAAGGAAGTCATCCAGAAATAGATGACCCCTTGATAAGTAAAGTTTAAAAATTATAGAATTGTAAATTGTAGGTCATAAAGGCTATTTTTATTTTATTTATTAAGTTGGCTAACCTAAGGTTTTTTTTTTAAAACATTACAGGAGAATCATTCAAAGCTTTATCTTTATCCAAAACTGAATAGTTAACGGTAAATAAAGTATATAAGGACTATGGTCTCTTAAAACACCACTTCGAAATTCGAACGGTGTTTCATTGTGTATCCACGATGTTTTTTTTTTCAAAAAACAAATGACTTCGCTTTCGAATTGTGTGCGCTCACTTGAGTAAAATTCCAAGTAAACTATAAAGGATGTAAACAGACCCTTCATGAAGCCGTCAACTAAGTATTCTGTCATCAAACTAAGTCACTTTATGCAAAAAATATTGCTGGGAAACTACTTCTTTTTTAGGGTGAAAAATCACCTTTTTACGGTAGGACTCGATGGAACGCACTGATAGCATTGTGCTGATGGGTGAACTGTAGGGGGTCGTGGAGGTGTTTAAAGTAAAAATCTTACATTAAAACAAGCATTTAAAAAAAACTTGTGAAAAAGTAGAAACTTTGACCGCCAATAACTCCGTTGGGTTCCCAGGTTCCCAGGCATGGTGTCGAACAAAAAAATGATCGCAAAGACGGGGAGTTACAAGTGCCTTTCGGCTTCGTTAAGGGTCTATTTATACCCTTTATAGTACTATAGATTTTACTATCAAGTGAAACTTCGCTTGTCGCGGCTTTTTTAGGTTTATTGCACTAAAAGAGAAAGACAGTGATGTCGATATGGAAGTTCCAAAGACACTTCAGAATTGAATTTTTACCTTACAACATAATTATAATAACATTACGCCTGTTACCCACAAAAGGTAAGACAGAAGTGTAATTAACACCACACCCACATTTCACCCGTTCTGTCTAAGTAGGGGGCGACCCTATTGCCATTAACTTGACGCAAATCCAGACTCCCTGGTTATTTACAGAGCAATTCTTGATGGAAAAACTCAATAACACTTGGCCTGATCTCTAGCTTTCTTACCTTACCAGCTAGAGGAAAAGTTGATAAAAATATTCGAAATTTTGGTTTGTCAGCCCTAAGCTGCAACGCGGACACCGGGTCAATTCCATCGTTTACTTATTTTAATAAAACTCCGCAGACGTACAAATTTCATCTTATTAGCGCACTCGGAGAAATATACAGAAGTTATGTAATAAGACTAGTGACCTACATACATAGTATTAGTGTAGGAGAATGTTTTATGTGGATACTAGCGACGCGACCCTGCTACACTCGTTTTTTTAACTTAAAATTAATATTTTATTTGTTCTTTTCTTTTTTAAAAAAAACGTTGTCACACACTAGGATTTTCTCCTGTATCGTGGGTGCGTTTACAAACATCTAAACTTACATACACCAACTGCCAGACCCGGTACAAGCAACCTGTATATCATACAAATATTCGTTCCGTGCGGGGATCGAACCCGCGACATGCAGCGCAGCAGCCAATAGCTCAGCCACTGCGCCAACTGTGCCGTCAAAAAATTAAAGGATTTATTTCAATCTATTCTGTATAGTTCTGTAATTGTCGCGTATACTGGGATAAAAAAAATATCCTCTGTGTTAGTCCAGGTTATAAACTACCTGTGTGCAAAATTTCATTTAAATCCGTTCAGTAGTTTTCGTGTGAAAGTGTAACAAAACACTTTCACACGAAATCGAATGAAATTTTGCACACAGGTAATTCATCCATTCATCCACACATCCTCAGAAACTTTCGCATTTAAAATAGTAGTAAGAAGCAATATAGACCACACCAGGTACACCAGCCACAGGCAGTTTTGAATGAATGGGAATGCGGAACTGTTCGAAAGAGATACCGCGGCCCTGGAACACAAAGGGCAAAGAAGGAACATGGATGCGTTTTCGTCAGTACAAGTCTGACACTCCCTTCCGCTCCGCCCAAAGCGGGCATTTGATGATTTCCCATCGTAAAAAAAAACAAAAGAGAGTTTTGAATTGTTTAACACAAAAATAAAGCAATGGTCCAGTCGCAAGGCATAATAACTTGTGTAAGTACTTTAGTTGGCTATTCCAAAGCGTAGGTCTCTATGGACAAGACCGCGCACAAGAAGCTCCATGGACTCTCTTTTAAATCAGAATATTGTTACAAAACCTTGGTCACCGTTCATGTTGAGACTACATATGAAACTCATAAGTTCTGATGTGTATTTTAATGGTGTACAGTAAAGCCCTTAATATTTCTAGCCCCTAGAAAAAATTAGTAAGTTTATATATCGTCGGGGATAGTGCAAATCCGCGAATCTACCATACGTTAAGTGCGCGTATAGATTTACAGGGAAAGGTTATAAGTTTTTTTTTTTTTCCACGGTTTTGACTTCATTTTTACATGATTAATAACAAGTCATGTGTTCTATGTATTGTTAACAGTAGAAATATATTAAAGTCATTAATTTAGTCGCTACGACAATGCGAAATTGAAATTGGCTAAATTTGTCAGATACGCGGAATTATCCAAAGCTAGTTCCGCGGATTTGCACTATCCCCGACGATGTTTTAACAAAGGCCTACACACCAGGAATTTCTCAGTAGCAGCATAGGAGTCTAGATTTGTGCCCGGTTGATGGAAATAGGCTCGCCCCCTATTACATGTGACTTAAACATAACTGGCAAAATATGGGTGTACCAATGGGTACACCTCTGCTAAATAAACCCTTCAGGGATTACAGGCTTGATTATATAAGGTCCCATTAAAATAGATGGACAAACTTTTAGAAATTATTCAGGCCACCAAAATAAGGACGAAAAAAATAAGAAAAACGCATTAGATACTTTCAAGAAAAAAATCAGCTAATGAAAATACACTAAAAATGTTAGTTACCCAATGATTTTAGGTAAAAATCACTTTAATCAGTGATTTTTTTGCTTGAATATCGTTGGTTAGACGTACTTCTTCTCCTTAGCGTGTCGATGGCCATCTAAATTATGTCAGCCCAGAACTGAGCTACTAGTTTGGTACTTTCTGTAGCGTCCATCAGTTCCTGTAGTGAAAAAATAACAGAACACGCAGGACACGATATTAAGTGCACCATCGTTTGTAGAGCAGCACCACTTTTACACTCCAGGGCAGAGTCATTAATGAATCTCCACCTGAGCAGATTTTCCTTGCTGCGACCAACCTGGGTCCGGAGTCTATTTAAAGACTTCCAGGTCGGTTATGGCAATTCATGTCCAGGTGGGAGATTTTCAGCAGGCGGAACGAATGGGTTAGGTAAGGACGCACTACCTCGCCACAGCTTTAGTCTTTCCGTAGACCGCTCGCCATTGAGTGGGGTGACACACGTCTTTGTTAGACGTACTGAACGCTGTGTTAAAATTTGTCCATCTATTTGAATGGGACCTTATTTATAACTCTTCTACTCCACGTATTTCAAAACCTTTAAACATGTGTAGAACAACATAGTAAAATAAATTTATCCTAAGACACGGTCCGATAAGCAATAACATGTTCCAAGCGAACGTGCTGTCTTCAAAAGTCGAAGTCGCAACTTCAGACGACGTTAAAAGTCACCGTTTATTGGTGCATTCATAAAGGGAGCTGTATAAAGTAAGTGTCTAGTGAAAACTTGAGTGTGTGGGTCATGTTATATTGCTTGTGTTGCAAGTTAATGCCTATTACCCTTACGTAGTGTTGAATTTACATTGTGTTGTTAAAAGTTAATATTGCATTCGTATTTCCAACTACTAACTTTACTAACTGTGGAGTTTGATGTCATGGCTTCGATTCGGGGTCAGGCAAAGTATTATTGGATTTTTCTTTAGGAATTTCGCAATTGCGCCCAGCCAAGGAATCGAACCCAAGACCTCATGCTCAGCATTATCCCTTGCGACCACTAGACCAACGAAGCAATTAAAATCTTGCGTCACTTTCACCATACATCTAAAACATAACATAACATCACGCCTGAAATCCCCGAAGGGTTAGGCAGAGGTATACCTAATAGTACACCCACATTTCGCCAGTTATGTTAAAATCCCATGTAATAAAGGGCGAGCCTATTGCCATCAACCGGGCAAACTCTTGATGGAAAAACCCAATAACACTTTGGCCGACCTTTTCTTTTTTTTTTTTTTTTTTTTTTTTTTAGGTTGGGAAATCATCAAATGAAACCCCCCCGCTCTGGGCGGAGCGGAGGGGAGTGTCAGACTTGTACTGACTAAAACCCATCCATGTTCCTTCTTTGCCCTTTGTGTTCCAGGGCCGCGGTATCTCTTTCGAACAGTCCCGCAGCCCTGGCAGGCATCGGCCCGTGCGGACCCTTACGTGGTTGCTGACATCTCTTTGAGGCGCGCGTGGAACACGAACGCGCCGTCGACACGGCCTTTTTTTTTTTAGGTTGGGAAATCATCAAATGACCCCCCCCGCTCTGGGCGGAGCGGAAGGGAGTGTCAGACTTGTACTGACTAAAACCCATCCATGTTCCTTCTTTGCCCTTTGTGTTCCAGGGCCGCGGTATCTCTTTCGAACAGTCCCGCAGCCCTGGCAGGCATCGGCCCGTGCGGACCCCTACGTGGTTGCTGACATCTCTTTGAGGCGCGCGTGGAACACGAACGCGCCGTCGACACGGCCTGTCGTCATAAGACGGCCGGACGGCGAGGTAGCCCATAACTCGCCGTCCACAGGCCCGCGCCTACGGTGGCCGGGGGCCACCACGTGACCCCCGACGCCCAGGGCGTCTCCCGCGGCGGCTGGGACGTGAGGCTCTTTCCCTCTCACGTTCCGCCACCTCCTTCACTAGCATGACTGCTTGCTTTGGCCGACCTGGGAATCGAACCTTGGACCTCATGCTAATCAGTTGCGCTTGCGACCACTGGACTTACGATCTAAAACTTAGTCAATATTCAATTAACTAAACCTCAGGGTATGCAATAAACTGAGTTTAGCGACATACTAACGGTCCTCTTGACATGGCTCGATTAAAGTTACGCTCAAATTGATTCTGGAAACTGTGTGGTTGAATGTCTTTAGAAACCCTCGACCCTTAGTTTGGGTGGAAGATTCTTGTGGTTGCACTAAATTTGGTGAAATTGACAAATTCTCCTAGTAGGTACAAAATAGATAATCTAGTTCGTGTATTTATTTACTTGATTTTCAATACTCATGATTTATATTTACATACGTAGAATAAAATTGTAACAGGCCGATGTCTGTACATAGAGGATATATAAAAAAAATGGGCGGTCTATATTAGAGCAACAGAAGCCAAAACAACAGTTTTTAGAATGGTTGTCTGTCTTTCTGTCTGTATGTTTGCACGCACATCACGCAATAACTATTGCATGGTTTTGAACGTAGTTTCCACCGCTCTACTGCTAGATCATCATCATCATCTGCCTGGCTTTTTCCCAACTATGTTGGGGTCGGCTTCCAGTCTTTCTTTCAGTTAAGCTCTACTACTAGATGCTTAACTTAAAATATAGGCTACATTTTATATAAACTTATTGCTGTCACTTACGGGATACCTTCCGTGATTATTCATTATTTTGAGCTCCCGATAACCCGACCCGCTCTCGTTTTATTATCCCGTAAGAGACAGTATAAGTTTAGTTGTAAACCGTGAAAGACTAAAACAGTCTTACATTCGATATAGTTTTGGCCCCAAAAGGTGGCGCTGTGCGAAACAAGGGCGGGTCGCTAGTACTAATGTATAAACTCACGTCTTTTTAACCGACTTCTAAAAAAGGAGGTGGTCATGTATTCCACCAGCATCTTTTTTTTTCAAATATTAACATCACCGATTTCTCCGTGATAACTGGTAAGTGATTTTTTTTTCATTTCATACCGAAGGCTTGCGCTGTGGTCCCATATGATTTTATTGGGGTATTCCTCAAAGCGCAACTATTTTAAGCGCAACCAACTAAGCGCAACAAAATTATTCCTTGAAGCGCAACCATTAGTTGAGCTCACAAATTTAAATTAAAAATATTAAATGTTTATTCTTCAAAGCGCAACCATGATGAAAAATAGAGAGGGGTGTAATAATAATAAAGATTTATTTTCTTGATTGATTTAGGTATGATGGATTCGTTAATTTTTTTTTCAACCATACTCTATAATATGCATTTTTTCGTCTTCGTCTAAGATGTGGATGACGTGCTAATAATTATTTTCTAATTACAATGTAAAATTGATACTTGACTAGGATTTCGTGTGAGTAACCACAACTAAAAACGGTAAAATAAAAAATGCTAAAAAGAGGAAACAACTTTAGTTTTGGAAGTCGGTGAAAATTATTTTATACTGTTTAGTGTTGTTTTTTGGAAGTCAGTTATTTTTTTTGCCAAAAAGACTTTTTCCGATGGTGGTAAGCAGAAACTTCAGAAATCTACCTGCTAAGATCCTTACTTACTTCTGCCTCGTCCACGTTCATAAATGCACGCCAGTTGCGAGTACTACTCACCTGACTTTCTTCTAGGGCATAATCCTCCCGGCTAAAGCAACAACAAAAGCCGACAGTAAAACGATGCCCATAAAACAATGACAACTATACACGGTGGAAACTTTCAACCGAACATTAAGGGGAACTAAACGAAAATGGTCATAAGAGACTATCCATGATCGTTTGTGAAATTGTGATCCCCATTCACAGATTTCAAATTCCAAGAAAAATTATAGAAAGCTTTCCAAAACCATTTTCGTGTAGCTATAACGGTTAAGGTAGTTCCCCTTACTACCCCGCTGAACGTTTCCACCCTGTGTACTTCTGCAATACATAAATCATGTCAAAACCATCCTCTTGGTGTCCTACCCATTATATGTTTTAAAATACAGCCGCCATTACGATTTACCGCCAAAAAAATATGGCCGCCGAAATTAAAAACAACATTTCGTAAATCGAATTTGATGAATACTGACGATCTAAAATTACTTTTTTCGATTGCCCAAGGGTGTTGTAAATATAACATGGAGGTCAAATGTCGGGAAAAGAGTGACAATTTAATAAGCTTTATTGTTTTAAAAGGAATGAGGATAGACTGAAAAATAACATTGGGTTAATTGGAAAGTAATATCTTTTTAACTTTTGTTTTTTTTGAGTGACTTTATTTTTTTTTGTGCAGAATTCCGCATGTCACCAGTAACAAATCAAAGATAAAGATAAAGATGCATTTATTTGTATAAACATGTGTGACATGATACATAGATATGCACATATGGATGGAAACAAGTTTAAGGTTGCTGGTTCAACATGTTTTGCCATATTCGGCGTACAAAAGAGTTTATAATACTTAATTCCAAATTAAAATTTGAGAAATAATTAAATTAGTTACATATAGTCAAAATTAAATAAATTCAAATACATTATTACAGTCAATACAAAAATATAGTCAAAAAGGAATAACTAAAATATAAAATTAATAAAACTAAAATCACATATTAAATTATCTAAATTCAAAATTTGTCATTCCCTTAGCAATAAGCAATTTTTTTAGTTCTCTCTTGAATGAATTAATATTTAATATCTTAAGGGAATTAGGAATTTTATTGTATGTTAATGGGGCCATGCATATTACACTTTTTCTTATAAATGCAGTTTTTGGGGGGAGTGATTGAACCCCAAGTCTCCACTCCAAACTCCAGCAAAGGCTGGCCTCTTATTTTATATAACTATAATATAAATATATTTATTTATTCAGGTATTTACACGCATTGCCATTTATCACAATATAGGTGGTAGAAAATGCCTATGGGATTAAGTCTTTACTTTGAGCTTAAAGTGTTAAACAAATAAGTAAATAAACACAAATAAAACATTACAATTTAGATAAAAATAAAATACAATACGATTACAATTGACTCAAAAATAATTAAAATTGAACTCAATTCAATTAAAATGATGGTTTTCTTAAAACTCAATGCCACGATAAACTGACAGAAACTCAGTGAAAAAAAAAACAAATATTTTTATAAGCCAGTGTTAAAGAAATTGTAACATTTAAAAGAAAAGAAGAAAGCAAATATATTTATTTGAGCCAAACATGAAGCGTAACAAAAAAAAATGTTAAGCACAAAAACAAGAGAAAACTAAGTAGGGGGAAAATACGCGTCACGCAAAACTGCCATCACTCAGCATGGGAATAACGAGTGAGTTAATGAGTTTATGTATGTTAGGTATATTTCATAGTGAAACTGACTATACATACACCGTTACTTTTTTAGACGTCTTACAAAGGTGGTCCACTCAATGTACCCGACAAAAAATCCCTCTTGTGTTTTTTTTTACCATTAATTAAGGTAATAAAGAATAAAATAAACGTTCCCGATGCCGGTGGGCTACTATTTTTTTATATTTTTAAATGTTTTTTTTAAATATTACTTTGTATAGAAATATTTAAAAATGTAAATTATATGTATAGAAAATAAATAAAGAAATAAAATAATAAAATCTTTAGTAACAGGTGATTGCTCAAACATCAGTTTAGCCCTGGCTCTTGTACTAGGATTCTCTGTATCACAAGAGCCAAAAAATAATAGGCATAAAGAAAAATAAATAATAATACATTAGAATTATGATGCATCCTGTTAATAATGTTTATATGTCAAACGGTAGAACATACCTACCCAGCGCACGAGTCGGTTAGATCATCGCTCGCAACAGGATGTTTCAACTACGTTTCAACTAATGAATAATATTATTATTTTAAAACTATTTAAAATCTCATAAATAGCCATTCTTTTTTTATGAATGTTTAGTAATCATTGGATACATGAAATGGGCTGCCGTTGTAAGACGACTAAAAAGTCACGCTGTATAATGTGGTAGCTTGCAACTCGTAGGCATGGACTTACTAAGTCCTCGCTGTTCATGGACTTACTAAGTCCATGCTTGTAGGTCATTCATTGTTCGTTCATCATGTTAGCTTGCAGCTCGTAGGCATGGACTTACTTATGCCATGCTCGTTGGTCATTCAATCGATTATTCATTCGTTCATCATGTCTTTCGCGGTCATTTTTCAAAATACGAGAGACGCCGAGCAGTGAACAGTACACGTCTACAGTAACAACGTAGTGAAGTGGTGTAATTTTAGATTTTAAAGCTAGCAAGTAAGAACAAGACTTATTATTTTGGTGTTTTGAAGTGTTTCTTTTAAGTATTGTGAAAGAGGAAATAAATATGTTTGAGTTTAAATACTGTGTTTTGGTTTTCTTTTGCAAAGTCCTTCATTTCTGAGCTGTAGCTTACAAATGAGTGTAAAAATACCCTCAACGAAGCCGAAAGGCATTCTCCCGTCATTGCAATCATTTGTTCTAGATCTAGACTGGGAACCTTCTAGTTACGAAGATATTGGAGGTCAAAATTTCAACTTTTTCACAACTTTTTAAGTACAAGTTTTGATTGTTATAACTTTACTTTAAGTACCTCCATGACCACTGTACTACTCAATGCATCCATCAGCTTAATTTTTTTAGATACATGTTCATAATGTAAGATTTTCACTTTAACCTCCTCCACGACCCCTGTGCTATTCAATCTATCCATCAGCACAATGTTTTGAGTGCGTTACATTGAATCCTACAGTAAAACGTAATTTTTCACACCAAAAAATAATGTCGTTTCCCAGCAATAATTTTTGCGTAGAATTACTTAGTTCGATGTACGGAATGCTTGGTTGACGGCTTCGTGAAGGGTCCGTTTTCACCTTGTATATTCATTCAGCAACATGAAACTAGTACTGTGAACTGCCCGTTAACGTTTAACTGAAAGGGGGTGGATCCCTTGTACGAATAGGTACCTCTTTGCGAGTATCGTAAAAGCCAACTAAGAGGTTGTTTTAAGAGGGAACTGACAGGAGCTACTCTTTTACTATACAGCCTTAGTTTTAGTATATGCGAAACCTGAAACACGTGTCTAGTATTTTTATGTAAAGAATCTATGTACAAAATTTCAAAACTGTATCATGAAAAATTACAAAGTTATAAGCTTGTTCTGTTACCTGGTTGTCCGCGCAAAAACGTGTTCACCACGCAGCGCACCCGCGTGCGCGCCGCCAGCGTCGTCTTGAGCTCATTGATAATAAGAATTTGGCAGTAGGTACCTAAATTATTGCGATAGGTACTTAATGGCGCTCGGTGTCCAACTTGTAACTTTTTTAACCGGTTTCCTCACGAAGTTTTCCTTCACCGTTTTGAGAGCAGTGGTGATGAAATAAATTACACAAATTAATGCGCTTGCCTGGGTTCCAACACACGACTTACTGTTCGTAAGTCGGGGTCGCCACCATTGCGCCACCGCTGCTCACCGCTTGTGTAATTGCTTTTTGGTAAGCCAAACGCCATGTTTATGACATTAGTCTCTCACGAATATTGTTCTTTGAAGTAATAAATATTTCGCAAGTAAAATTGAGGACACACACTGCTGGTTTACCCTTCGGGAAGAACAGGTGTGCTATTATTTTTTGAATGTTACTCACACTCCAGGAATTTCTCCTGTATCGTGCATTTACAAATATTAAAACTCACATACACAAACAGCCAGACCCGGAATAACTATATGCAGGTCATACAAATATTTGTTCCGTCTGGGGATCGAACCCGCGACACGCAGCGTAGCAGCCAATCGCTCAGCCACTACGCCAACCGTGCCATGAATAAGAAAATTCAATCATCATCATCATCATCACACAAACAGCCAGACCCGGGACAACTACCTAACTATTTGTTCCGTGTGGTAATCGAACCCGCGACACGCAGCGTAGCAGCCAATCGCTTAAGTACTGCACCAACCGTATTATATTGTATTTTTTTTAATTTTCTCTTACTTCCTCTGTGCTTACATTACGTGAGATTCCGTTAATAAATAAGTAAGCTCCATTACTTCCCAGACATAAACCAAATTATCCAGTCGACTACTTTACCTAACTACCTTTTACTACACTGTCAAATAAACAAACAAAATTGCTGCATCCAGCACTAGCTTATTGGTAAAGCATTCAAGCGTCTAACGCGATTAAGCGAAAAAGTGCTGCAAGCTACCGAGACCGGCGCTTAATCCTTGGAAATCTATGGTAATTTGTTAGGACAGTCGCGTAAAAAACTTCTACGTTAGCAGACTAGAGTAAATTGTGTTAGTCTTTGCGATGGATACCGAAGGAATGGTTTGTTTGAATGTACTTTTTATTGCTTTCTTTTAGTTCAGATTATCGTGTTTACTTGTTAGTTTAAAGTCTTCTTTATTTACACTAGGGATGCACGGTTCATTGCATTTGTATCGACACAAAAGCAGATATTAATATTGGAGATTCATTAATGACTCCGCTCTGTAAATGTGGTGCTGCTCTACAAACGATGGGGCACTCAATATCGTATCCTGCGTGGCCTGTTGTTTGTTCACTACTGGAACTGATGGGCGCTACCGAAAGCGCCAAAATAATAGCTAAGGATGACACAATTTAGATTGCCATCGACACGCCAAGAAGAAGATACAAAAGCAAATACAATACCATATCGTACTGATTAATCCCTCTAAGAGTCCAGGCTTTGTGTCCTATTTCATTTTTTGTTTTCTAATCATGCAATTTACAACGATATGATACGATGCGATCCATTCCGGTACCAAGTACTTTTGTATCGATCCAAACATTTATTGCATTCATTTGTATCGATCCATTATACACCGTGTTCTTCACGTTATCCATAAACGTTGGCAAACGCTTCTATAGCTTTTACAAATCAAAACTTACAAAGGAAGTAGTACTTAAAAAGGCTTCGTTATAAAGATATTTGTAATTTCATCTAATGACATTTAATTGTACTATGCAGTAAGAAAGTGTCTTAATTTGGCCTATGTTGCAGCTTAGTGCAATTAAATTATCAAATACTATTTGCATTTCATTTGCACGTACGAGAGGAACCCGAGAGTAAATAAAAATGATAATAAATAGGAATTCATTAATGTGTCCATAATGAAAAATACATAATTCCATGGTCTGAACATCTGATCGAAGTTTATGTATTATCGTCCGGAACACGGTGTATAGGTACCAAATTAAAACGGCAGTGACAAAACATGAAAATTATAAAAACGTTTTGAACGCTTACTATTTTATTTTCAGCATATTCAGACAGGTGTGACTTTCACCATGAGACTGGTTGATACATCCTTGAATATGAGAACAGCTTTCAGCTGTATATTTTGCATTTTTTTTCTTAATGTTTGTCCTTTTTTGTTTCAGGTCTTTTCTTCATTGATCCAATCCTCTCAGCCAACAATCAGGTGAGCATATTTTCATAATTTTATTCCGACTCCGCACAACCTCTCATATGCTGTCCGAAACACCACACGGTTATGCATTTAATATGTAACACCTTGTATATAGGGTGACTGTTAATTTGTGACCGATACTTAAACACGTGATTGTACTTATGATAACAAACAACTTTCCCAATTTTTTTTTATACTCGTTCACTTTTATCACAATAACACAACATCCGTATGAAACTCGTGCGCGAGGCGCCTTTGACCTATCAGCTGTTAGTCGCGTGACGTCGTTCTGTCTCATTACTATCGTACCATGCAACAGTGGGTAATCAGAGCACCCACGCGGCTCGCAAGCCCGCTCCGTAAGTTTTATTGTGATAAAAGTGATTCTTTGGGAAAGTTGTTTGTTATCATGAGTACAATCACGTGTTTAAGTATCGGTCACTAATTACCAGTCCACACCTCCATTACCAAATTAATTGTTATTATGTTATCTTCTTCTTTAAGACGAAAGTCTATGACCACTGAGTGTTGTCAGTGATTACGTACGGGGCCGAAACGTGGTCGCTCACAATGGGCCTCATCAGAAGGCTTAAAGTCACCCAAAGGGCAATGGAGAGGGCAATGCTCGGAGTTTCCTTGCGTGATCAAATCAGGAATATGGACATCCGCAAGAGAACCAATGTTAGCGACGTAGCCCGAGGAATAGCCAAACTTAAGTGGTAGTGGGCAGGGCACATTGCTCGCAGAAAGGATAGCCGATGGGGCCGAAAAGTTCTGGAGTGGCGACTGCGAATCGGAAGACGTTGCGTTGGAAAGACTCCCACTAGTTGGACCGATGACCTGGTAAAGGTTGCAGGGATCCGCTGGATGCGAGTCGCACGGGACCGGTCAATGTGGCGACATTTAGGAGAGGCCTATGTCCAGCAGTGGACGTCTTTCGGCTGAAATGATGATGATGATGATGTTATCTACCTCCACAGTATGTCCTTTTTCGATTCAGTTCATCTTTTTATTACCAACTACCCTACAAACTCACACAAAAACATTGTTCCTACCAACCCCCATAAACTCCGCAAAAACAAACACATTATCCTTTTGTACATAAACATAATATATTATTAAACAGTTTTAACAACTTCGTAGTAACCTAAAAACAAAGTTTCTCGTCCTTTTGAATATTGAAAGAGGTTTGACGGGGATATAGACTTTAACTTCATTGTTTTAAGGTTGTGTTTCAGTGTTTTGTTGTGTGGTTTCTCGTGAGCTAAGAATAATTTATTAATACCAGTAGATGAGATGTTTAAGTGAAACTGAGCTTCATATAATCGCGTTGCGATGGGTACAGTCAACAAAAAAGATAGTATGCAGACTACTAAAACTTGACGTTGTATGTACTTGTTGATGTCGTAGCATTTTATACAGGGTGTATGGGACATCCCTCTACAAACTGATAGGATGCATTCAGCTCCTTATTTTGAATCATATACCACCGGAATTTTTCTCCGGATATTTCTTTTTTCAGTTACTATTCCTTTATTTCAATGTAAAATTACGTTCCCTGTACGCAGCACTCTATTAATGTAAATAATACGGCTAAAATCAAAAATCCAACAATGGATGTTGATATACTTTAACGAACGACGCGTGAAATCAGTTGTTCACTTCCTGCCTAGCTAAAGAGTTCAAATTCAAATTCAAATTATTTATTTGTGAAACATAGGTACAATATAATAAGATCTAATTCGAATGTTTGGATTGCTATGTTTAACCTAATGGGCATACAAATTTCGGATACTTATAAAACAAATTAAAAAAAAAAAAAACAAATTATTATTCGAATTAAATTAAATAGAATTTAGCTTAAATAAATCGGACATTTGACTCACACAATGATAATTACTATTTATTTAAATTGTCTGTTAAGAATTCATCAATGGAATAGTACGCTTTTTTAATCATAAAGTCTGTTAACATTATTTTGAATCTGTTAACATCATTCTCAACTCTTATAGTGATACCCACGAGTATCATAATATAGATTTAAATAAAGCTTTTTGCGTATAATGCTGTCTATGAGGCATAGCGTGAATTTTGTCCCGGTGACGTTTACTAGTTAGGGTTTCAAATAAATTTAAGTGTTTTTAACGAACATTGCTACTTAAAATACGTATAGAGATGGAAAAGTCTAAGTATTATTCTTAAGTCAATGAAGTGTGGTCTACAACTATCAGTAGTTTTTATTTGGCATACTGCTCTTAAACACTTTTTTTGTGCCTTTAACACTAGCTCCCTATCCGATGAATTTCCCCAGAACATTATGTCATAGCGTAATGTAGAAGACACGTATGCATGATATGCTGTAAGACGATTTCGTGACTTGCTATTTTACTGAGATTATACATCGAACTCGTCTTCGCGCTTGCCGTTCGCTACGTTTTACCACGGCAACGATACTATATATTTTGTATGAGAAAATAAAACAAATCAAATTTATTGGATTTCCATAACATTCCTAAAATATTTTTTTTACCGGTCATCTTAGTATGATATACTGAATTCACCCTATTAGGTTGTGGAGGGCTATCCCTTACACCCTATATTTAACTGTTTGTTAAACGATAGTCCTGTGGTCATACAAGGTACTGCTGAACGTGATGTCCTAGGAACGTTTACAGGTGTATGACATACTATACACCTAAGTACAGACTTCATGGTTCTCGAGACATAGTTTGCGTGTCATCATCATCATCATCATTTCAGCCGAAAGACGTCCACTGCTGGACATAGGGCTCTCCCAAGTGCAGTGTGTTTGCGTGTATTTTATCGTAAAAAATGAGGAGAAAGGAATCTTTTGTGAACCTCACATGAATTCTTTAAGACGACGTTGCGAACTATCAGAAAGATCAGCCTAAAAATGTCTGCCTGTTATGGGAATGTCTGCCTGTGTCTGTGTGTAATGTGTTGCCTGTTTCAAAGACGAACACTATACAAAGCTAAAATCAAATAAAGCAGTTGGATTTACTTATGTTATACTACACTCTTTTAAAATGAAGTTAGGTATTACAAACAGGAAGGTAACTACAGGGTGAGAGCTACAAGGGACAGCCCTCCGCAGACTGATAGGGTGAATTCAGTATATCATACTAAGATGACCGGTGCAAGAAATTATTTCAGGAACGTTATGGGTATCCACTAAATTTGATTTGTTTTATTTCCTCATACGCAATGTATAGTTACCGTGACAAAAAGCTCGAAGCGAACGGCAAGCGCAACGACGACTTCGATGGCAATGTAGCTAGGCAGGAAATGAACAGCTGATTTCACGCGTCGTTCGTTAGAGTATTTCAACATCTATTGTTGTATTTTTGATTTTAGCCGTATGATTTACAAAAATGGAGTGCTACGCACAGGGAATATAATTTTACGTTGAAATAAAGAAAAAACGATAAAAAAAAATCCTGTGGAATATGATTCAAAATAAGGAGCTGAATGCACCCTGTCAGTTTTTGGAGGGCTGTCCCTTACTTACTTCGTTACTTCGGCCTGACAGACATCATGCCACACATAGAGACGTACTTTTGTCTAAATGACAAGCTAAGTAAGTGGACAATCCTGTTAAATTCACGCACAAAATGGCCGACCTGATACTGGTCAGTTTCAAGTGTCTTAAGAAAAGTACTTACATTTTTGCTGAATCTTCGTCGCTTTTACAACTAAAACAAGCGTTTAAAATAAAAGTTTAACCTGAACATTATTTTGTGAATTTTACTACAGTTTTTAACAAACGCAAATAGAAAATGTAATCTGCTGTATTTCACTTCTTTATCTTTCTTTCAAAAGATCAAAACTTTAGTTTTCGTGTGACTTTTAACAAACACAAAGCATTGTGGTTTATGATAACACTCTACAGTAAGATAAGAAAATATCTAGACTAAATATTTATACTCTTAGGTATACTTTAAAAATATTATTAAAAAAACACAACAACAAACGTTGGTCTAGTGGTCGCTAGACCGACTGCTGAGCATGAGCTCCTCCTGGTTTGATTCCCAGATCAAGCCAAATGTGGGTTTTCCATTAGGAATTTGTTAGTGGCTGCCTCGCTGGTCTAGTGCTCGCAAGCAATAAGTCCTGGATTTCATCACCGGGTCGGGCGAAGTGTTAATGGATTTTTCCGACAAGAATTCCGCAAAAACAGCCTCGCCGTCAGGATTTCTGCCCAGTTGTTTACAATAGGCTCGCCCCCTATTACATGGGACTTAATTATAATTGGGGAAACGTTGGTGTATTATTACTTATTTTGGTAAACCTCTGCGTAAAAATTAATATGTCTTTAGTTTATTTCTCTAAACATCGTTTCTAAATCGGAACACAAGAACACGAGCAAATAAACAATGCGATATTAATTGCTGTACTTATGTGAAATTCTTAATATTTTCTGCAGTCGGGTAAATCGAGTTACACAGTTATTTTCAGAAAATACCTTTATGATATTCCACCCTTTATTTGGCTTAATTGGCTTGGCAAGATTTCAACGTTAAAAGCATTTTCTTGTTGTACGTAATTTAAGCATTTTATATAAATCAAAGCACTACAGAATTATTTAATTGTTTCTCAGTAATCCTTTGTTTCTTAAAGCTAGAAATTAAGACATTTACACGCACACACAATTTCAGTGAAAATAATTTTAATTATTAGGTAATTAATATCAAAGTCGAAAACATTTGTATTTGCTAATTTCAGTAACATAGTATTAATTGTTTCATAAAATTAATTTGTAGATAGGCATTAGTTACTAATTTCATTATACTGCCTCGTTGGTCTAGTGATCGCAAGCGCGACTATTGAGCATGAGGTCCTGTGTTCGATTCCCGCGTCGGGCAAAGTGTTATTGGATTTTTCCATCAGAAATTTCGCAGCAGCAGCCGCGGAGTCTGGATTCGTGCCCGTTTGATGGCAATAGGCTCGCTCCCTTTTACATGGAAATCAAAAACATAACTGGCGAAATGTGGGTGTACTTGTTAGCAACACCTCTGCCTAACCGTTCGAGGATTACAAGACTTGATGTTATGTTATATCCTTTATTTATTTCTTTACATAAAATTTACATTTTTAAATATTCCTATACAAAGTAAAATAAAAAACATTTAGAAATATAAAAGATAGTAGCCCACCGGCATCGGGCACAGGGTCCGAGCTAACGGTAGTCAGGGCTCTTGAGAGAGGAACCTCCTAACTATACCAGAAGTACTGCTTTCTGAATCAAGCCCTTGATCCAGATGCCAAGAGAGAGTCTCCTCAGATGTTGGTCGAGGCTATTGGCTATTCAGCCATTGCCCGACATGACTATCGGCACAATGACTGCTGTACTCACGTCCCAAATGTCGACAACCTCGCGAGCCAGATCGAGATATTTGAATTGTTTATCTTTCTCTGCTTTCACGAGGTTCTTGTCATGCGGAACCGTTATATCATTATATATTATTTTTAAAATAAATTATATTAATACAAGAAATTGTTTACTAAAAGAAGATGAAAATATTTGTCTTTAAAAACATTATCAAAGTCGTTTGTCTCAATAGCGAGTATTATATTGAAATCTGATTTCGTAGAAATCTTGGCCAAGTTTCAAATAATATTAAGCTAAGCTTTGTGAGAACTTGCCTACGTAAAACGGGGATACGTTAAGAAACTAGTACAAGGAAACTTGACATCTGTGTAGTTGTTCTCTTGTACCAACATGAATTTTGCAAGAAGTAGCTCAATTATGTTTCATCATAATCATCCTGTTCTGTCACATTCTATTTGGTGTCGGCGCAATACTTTTCTTCTTCCATTCTCCCCTGTCAGACGTCACGGCATCATTTACTCCTTTCTCTTTCATATCATTCTTCACACAATCCATCCAGCTTATCTTTGGCCTCCCTCTCCCTCTCCATCCATCAACAACAATATCCATCACTTTTTTAGTAACATGCGTTTCATCCCTCATCATTACATGTCCATGTTACGGCTAAAAGCCGAAGTAAGATTACACCTAGTTCTAGCCGGCTATACCTAGGTGTGACCTAAATTTGGAGGTTTGATGCAACCAATTTGGATGTAGCGCTCGCTTGGCTCGCGCGCGTTTGGTCACAGTTCTAATCTAACCTAACCTAATCCATTTGGTCGGTGTGTCCTAGCAATAGAAAGGATACACCTAAGTATAACAAACTGTTACCGGCCGCATCTAGGTCTAGCCGGCTAGAAGTAGCTGTAACCTTGCTTCGGCTTTTAGCCGTAACATCCATACCAAGTTAGACGACTTCCTTTCCAATTTTCAAGCGTAGTTATGTTTCCATGTGCTCTTTGCCCATGCCTGTTTGAACTAGCCCTCGCGGTACGCGTCCAGATCGTCTCGCCACCTCTTTCTGGGCCGGTTTCGGCGGCGCCGTCTTCTGACAACCATCGTGTGGAAACTTTTGACCAGCAGTAGGACAGCACAGGTTCCTTAAAAAAAAGTTATGTTTAAGTAATGTAAGTAAGTAATCTGTAATAGGGGGTGAGCGTGGCTTCTATTGAGAAATTCCTGATAGAAAAACCCAATAACACTACCAGACCTGGGAATCGAACTCGGAACCTGGTGCACAGCCGCCGCGCAGCAGCAGTCGCGCTTGCGACCACTAGACCAACGATGTAGTATTTTGGAGTCAGAGCATTTCAGGTTACAGCTTCGTATTTAGAAGTATATATCATCATCATCATCATCTGGCCTCGCTTTTTCCCAACTATGTTGGATTCGGCTTCCAGTCTTACCGGATTCAGCTGAATACCAGTATTTTACATGGAGCGACTGCCTATCTGACCTCCACGACCCAGTTAGTACTGGATAATACGATACCCCTTGGTAAGTTAGCACTTAATACCATCCCCGATATAATGCAAATAAAATAAATGAAGTAAAACAAAAAGAGCTTGGTACCTTGGTACTGTTGATTTTAAATAAATGTTTTGGCTCTCCGCAGAAACAAAATTAAATCTAAACAAATTAGTCTAGACTTCAGTGAACACTAATTTGCGACTCAATAGCCTAGATTTAGCTCAGTCAGTGGTTTCAAAGCGCTCTTGAACAAGCGAGACAGACCTGTGTAAATTATCGGGAACATTGTCGAGTTGCTATTTACAAGAAGAGCCACGAGCTAAATAATAACAGCCGCTCGGGTCGATCTTTAGGTTAAGCCGTACTTGCCTAGGTTGGTCTGTGGATAGGTGACCACGTTAAGCCGTTGGTCCCGGGTGTCGTTTGTAGATCTTTGACAGTCGTTACAGGTAGCTAGTGGCCCAAAAAGGCTGACAACCAGTCTTACCAAGGGGTATCGGGGTATCGCCCTATTTTGACACACTACCCTATGAGGTAATTGCAACTACTAAAAGGTACGTCATTTAACAATTAATCCAATAAAAATAAAAATAAAATATAAGTATCCATCAAAGTAATAAACAGAAAAAAACGGCAATTTCATCGCTTTGAATAGTTTTATAATTGTGAAGCCAATCATCTTAGCGCATTTCATGCGCTTAGCTACGCCGTAGCATCCTCGGTACGCCGTAGGCCACATGCTACGCCGTAGCTTGCAGGCTGTTAGAGCTACCATTTTTGTGGCTGGTTGATATATTTCTGTGTTTTTTTATTGTCCCGTTGATCAAGCGCTACAACTGGCATATTATATACAAGGTAGAAGAGACACCGACGCTAAACTGGTTACCACGTATTCAGTACATAATTCTGAACATAGAAACGTTTAAATTTTTCATCGGCATTTTTTTTTAATAAGCTGTTCCATACACTTTGACCGTTTAGGTACTGCAGTTTTGTAGGAAACAGCTGTGTTTTTTTTAATAACCGACGAAAAATTTTACTTGCGGTGTTTCAGAATGATGTACTGAATGCATGGTAACCGTTCAACGTCGGTGTCCCTACCACCCTGTATATACAATCTACATATTTACCAAAATAAAAACATAATTACGGCTAACTTTCCGTGAAATGTTACCTAAAGTAATGTAAAAGAAGCAATTTCAAAGGCTGCACAAAGTCAGGTGTCAATGCAACGAGTACTCAAGTGATTTATGTTCACAATTTCAGTTCTCGGCTCTTTGCTAAAACTTTGAATGAAATTCAAGTTGTAAGAGTATTTCGTAATAGGCGTGCTTCGAAACTTTGCTTACATCTAGTTACCCAAAGATACACTTTATGCTGAAGACTTAAAAGGCAACTTCATCATCATCATTTCAGCCGAAAGTGACGTCCACTACTGGACATAGGCCGCCCCCAAGTGTCACCACATTGACCGGTCACGTGCGTCTTGCATCCAGTGGATTCCCACAACCTTCACCAGGTCATCGGTCTACCTAGTGAGAGGCCTTCCAACGCAACGTTTTCCGGTTCGTGGTCGCCACCGACAAAGGCAACTTGTTTTAATGATAATGAAGAATAATTGAATTTTGTAAATTGCTGGAAAAAAAACACCTTATCATGTCCAAAATGCAGGTTGGTCGAAATAAGGAAAATCTGTTCAGGTGGAGATTCATAGATGACTTTGCCCTGGAGTGTAAATGTGGTGTTGGTGTTGAGGTGTTTTTAATGTTATAATTTTTTTTGTATTTTATATTACAAAATGGGCCTTCTCTTGACCTCAATCACGCCTGATGGTAAGCGATAGATGAGGTCTATGATGGGACGAAGATGCCTGTTCACTCTTGCTTTGAAGGCTGACGGGTTAAATGTGGGATCCCGGGACCACAGAAGCCCGCAGAGAGTTCCATCCCTTTATTTTAAATACCTCCATGACCCCCTTACTATTCAATGCATCGACCAGGACAATGTTTTCAGTGCGTTACATTGAGTCCTACCGTAAAACGTGATTTATCACCCAAAAAAAAAGTCGTTTCCCAGCAATATTTTTTTGCGTAGAGTTAGTTACATAGTTTGATGTACAGAATGCTTATTTGACGGTTTCGTGAAGGGTCCGCCTACATCTTGTAGAAACGGCTGGGTACTGAATATTTAACATTATACCTAGATACAGGAATTACAAACAAACTTTACATAATGGAGCATAAATCTTGATTAATTATTTACTGTTTGTATAAGTTTTTGTAACTTAATAATATGGTTAGGTACTTTCATTGTATGTTTCAGTTTGATTGATTAGTAATTAATGAGCAAGGTAATTTGAAATTTATGTTACGTGGGTAGACTTATATTACAATTTAACACAACAACACGGGGCACAATTAATTGGGTACAGTTCCAAGACGTCTCAACTCGATCAGACATTGACTGTCGCCCTCGCCTCGAGCTAAACATCAGGGCTCTATAAGTCTGGTAAGTAGGTCGCGTCATGTCACCAGTGCCCACTGGCGTGTTTTCCGATTCATTTTATGTCCGTACTAACGACCAGATCCGCCAAATAATTATATCCAAGAAAAACTTAGTCTTTATAAATACTTCGTAGAATTTTACGATTGCTCCTTTAAAAGCGTTTTCCTATAAAACTCGGTTTCGCATACACGGATAAAGGAAATGTCAAATTAAACCTTTCTGAAAATTGCATGAAAACAGCAACATTTTACATCCACGAGCATTTTCCACGTTCTGCAAGATTTACCCAGATTTATAAGTATTTGTGGGACGTAAAATTACATTTTATGTTATCGTACCGTGGCTTTGGAACGATTCCAGCTTACCTGTATGATTTTAGGGGCCATTTTGGCTTGTACCTGTATGCGACATAGTGGTATATTATAACTTGATTTATAACGCTGCTGGAACAATATTACATAGGTGTTATATTAGGGCCATTGATTTAGGGATTTTGATATTATTATATGTGTTGTATCGTAAGCCGATCACGAAATAGGTAACCGATATATTATGTGCTAGCTTATGCCATGGCTGCGCCCGCGTTGAGGCCAGTAATTGTCCCACGGGATCATACTACCGGAATAAAAAGTATCTTATCTGTTAATCCAGGTTATAGACTATCTGTGTGCTAAATTTCATTCAAATCCGTTCAGTAGTTTTTGCGTGACAACAACAACAAACATCCATCCATCCTCACAAACTTTTGCATTTATAATATTAGTAGGACTAATTATAGGACGTTCCATGGCATAATAATATACTTCGACTGGTATTCTCTTCCCACTATGGCCCAAGACTACGTCACGATAAGTGTTACTATTGATTGTCCTTTTCAGTAAATTTAAGGACTTTCTCAATTAGTGCATGAAAATAAAATAAATGACTAACTAGCTTAACTATTTAGTAACTCGTGTGTAATTTACATAATGATTTATTAGTTCATAATTGCTTTGTTAAGTTAAAAAATGCATTTTGCTCGGGTAATTTAATCACACACCGTGGCAACACATCGACCGCATCGCAACTGGTGACGTATTCTTTGGCCAATCACGTGACCCAGCTGTCACGGGAAGAGAATACCAGGCGAAGTATATTATTATACCATGGGACTATCAAGTTCACTTAGAATCCCAATAAAGTGACCACACTAAGTTAAGAACACCTCTTTTGTAGTTATTCACTCGCTGCTTTTTCTGGGTAGGTTTTTACCAATCATTTTAGCAAATAGGGCCTGTCCTATTACATCAACTTGTTCAAAGTCAGCTTTATCTAAAAACACACAAAACTTTTTTATGTTAACCTGATCTGTCTCACTGTTGGGAAAAGGCCTACTCCATACAATTCCAATCCTGTTTATATTTCGTCTTCTCCGGCCAAATAGTTAGGAACGAGTCCAAATCATCACGTATCTTAGGCCTACCTCAGTTACGTGGTCCGTCTTCAGGCACCAAATGTATTAATCTGGCCCGTCTGTCTTGGTCTATCCTAGAAATGGATTAATGCTAAAGCTTCTATTTCATTGAAATAGCTACAAACAAAGTCCTCCATACATACCCGGCAACGGCGACCCTTTGAAGTTATATTTGCTTTTGAATACCCGCTAACAACTTAAGCAGTGGAGTTCGCCCGCAGAGTTATAAGTTTTAAGCTTTCACGGTTTACAACTATACTTATACTGTCACTTACGGGATATAAAATAAAAGTTCTGTTTATTTTTTGTCTTATTTGTTTGTTTATTATTTTGCAAACTTTTAAGACTTAATACAATATAATTTTATAAAACACTATAAGTTATTTGAAATGGAATTAGATTACGTTACAAAAAGAAAGCCACAACGGACAAATTCACTCGATAATTTGTTTGTGAATAACTCGACATTGCTCGATACCACAATGACGAGTCTGCCAAGTACATCCATGAATGACAACGATACCATCACCAACCTGAACGAAACCATTAGAAGATTAACTATGGAACTTCAATCAGCACATCAAGAGATTGAGGACTTAAACAGTGAAAATTTCCGGCTAAAAATGGATATAGGTGAAGGTCAGAAAATTATTGAAACTTACAAAAAAATTCTCTCATCCGACATGAAAAATACGACACCAGTGACCTCACGCAAACGAAATCTCATTAGAATGAACAGTAGGTCTACTCATTCTACACCCCAGAATCACGCTGGAAAGTCTAGTTTAAACACAAATTCAACGCCCCTAAAGACTCAAGGTTTACAGATATCCACTTACCACGATAAGAGTCCAAGCGCATCTACACAGTATCCATCCAATCTGAGTCAAGATACTCGACATGAAGACAATTATTGTAACGCAGAAACTAAAGTTGTCATGCTTAATAAAGAAACTCAAACTTCCGATCAGACTTATGGCAATACATTGACGCAGAATAAAAAACGGACTTTGATATCTCACTTGAGTGATGTTGCTATTGAAAAAACATCAGGCGTACTACCAAAACAAAAAAACAAACTGGCTATAATAAGCAGCGGTTGCACAAAAGGAACTCTGCCGTTAATTGAAGAGGTCTTCTCAGATAATTTTGAGTATTGTCATTATTTGCTGCCAAACGTCATCACAGAGGACGTATTGAGCACTATTGAACACAAATTAAAAGCCTTCTCTATTAACGACTATTGCTTACTTTTTATTGGAGAAAACGATTTGAAGAATGACGACTATATAGGAATTCTTGATAACTTAAGAAAGTATCTGAAAAAGAATACCCACACCAATCTCGTTGTGTGTGCCCCGACGTTCAGATGTGGTGCCTTAATACATAACTACAAAGTCGAACTCTTTAACAATCTCCTCTATTGGGACATTAAAAATAACAAATATGCATATTCCTTCGATAGTAATCGCACCTTATCACTTGAAATGTTTTCTATCAATACTGGCAAGATAAACAAACACGGATGGAAAAACATCTTTGAACAAATAAGGTCCAACATAATTTATGACTACGAAGTATTCAGCTCTCAAGACAATTTGACAAACCGAAATGGCGGAAGTGAAGACCAACTACCTACCATAAACAACACGGTAACTGTAACTAATCCGAATGAATTGAGTGCAACGCAACAAACTTGTGATTTTTTTCGTAAGTAACAGTATGAAGGACTGTAGTTTAAATGACTTTAATAGTAGTCGTCGAAGTGATTTCATCTTACCTCATTCAACGAATATCAACACAAACAAAGACACTGTATTATATACTATCTATCATCAAAATTTATGTGGACTTAACAACAAGAAAGACGACCTAGAAATTTATTTGAATGACTTAAAAATAAAAGTAAATTGTATTTGTATAAGTGAACACTTTTTAAATGAAATTCAAATATCACAATTACAGATGACTACTTATAAACTTGCTTCCTACAACACAAGAGTAAACAAAAAAAGAGGTGGTACACTAGTGCTAATAAGCGATGATAGACAAATAGAGGACATAGAAATTTGTAAAAAGCTCTATAAACAAGATTATTTTGAGGTATGTGGACTAAAAGATTTAGAATCTAATACTAATATTGTCTGTTGCTATAGAACTCCTGTGAATAATAATTTTGATAGTTTTCTTGAAAGGCTGGAACAACTATTGAAGCACTTCTTCAAAAAACAATGTTTGATTTGTGGCGACTTCAATATTAATCTGATGAAAGATGACAAATACCGAAAATCATTTTTATCATTGCTCACATGCTACAATTTTAGATGCTTGTTTGACACTACAACATTCATACGTAATGGCACAGAGTCATGTATTGACAATATATTGACAAATCTAATAGATACTAATGTTAACGATATCCATATTGACCACAACGGATTATCAGATGGACATGCCGGTCTTTTTTGCACAATAAATGTAAAAAAAGTAACAGAAGAAATAAAAAGAAGTAATTTTAAGTATATTAAAAAAAGAATATATAATAAAAAAAATAAGGCGGAATTTAGGAAAAAGTTAGTAGAGATAGATTGGAATCTCGGCATAAATACATTTATAAGAAAATTTAATGAAATACATGATAATTCTTTTAAAAAAAAGCAAATTATAATTAATCTTAATAAGCCTGGAAAAAGTTATTGGTTTAGCAAAGGAGTTAAAGTATCCAGCAAAGTCAAGCGCATTTTGTGCCTTATTGATAAAAAAAGATGTGATAAATCAATTTTAAAATATCGCGAAAACTACTTAAGGATATTTAGAAAGGTAGTAAGATGTGCAAAAAAGCTCGACACTAGGAAAAAGATCGATCAAGCACCTCAATCTAGTAAAGCCATGTGGAAAATAGTGAATAGTAGACGTAATTCTAATAAAAAACAAAGCACTGACATTATAATACTTAAACAAGATAATAAGATATATGACAGCCCCATAGACGTAGCTAACATTTTATCTGACCAATTTGACAACAAAATTACATTAAAGTCTTCTGATCATAGCTTAGCTAAAAAATACTTAACCGACAATATGGCTAGAGTAGACGATAACATGTTGTTTGATCAAGTAACCCCCGTAGAAATCTTCAAAATGGTTAATAATATGTACAATAAAAATTCTCACGGTCATGACGAAATACCCATAAGTATCATCAAGGATAACATTGACATATTAGCTGAGCCAATAGCTGACTTTTTAAACAAATGTATTGAGCAATGTGTTTTTCCTGAGCAATATAAAATTGCTCGTGTTTTGCCCATATTCAAAAAAGGCTCTAAATTAGATGCGAAAAACTATAGACCCATTTCACTATTACCGGTATTCTCTAAAATATTTGAAAAGGTAATGAAAGATAGGCTTGTCAAACATTTGAATAAACACAATATCATTAGCTATCAACAGTTCGGGTATCAAAGAAGCATAGGAACCATTGATGCAATAGACTCACTAGTGGATGATGTGGTTAGCAAACTGAATAATAAAGAAAAAGTGGCAGGACTATTCCTAGATCTTAGCTCTGCCTTCGATACTGTTGAACATAAAATCCTTTTAGACAAACTAGAACACTATGGGATAAGAGATCATGTCTTAAAGCTTTTCAGTTCTTATTTACAGAACAGATCACAGTACGTCGAAATTAAGTCAGTTGAAAGCGGTCATGAAAAAATTAACAAATCTAAGCTTGTTAGAGTACAAAAGGGAGTTCCACAGGGCTCAGTCTTGGGTCCAATATTTTTTATAATATTTCTTAATGACTTAGCAAACTATATGTATAAGATAGTACCAGACATCAAAATGGTTATTTTTGCTGATGACACAAGTGCCGTTATGAACGATATCTCTGTAAGGGACTTAGAAAATAAAGTGAATCATGCACTGTCTGCTTTTGAACATTGGTTTTCCACTAACAATTTAAAACTCAATGTGGAGAAAACTAAATGTTTGCTATTCAAATCAACCGTCAGGAATAATGATAGTATTAAAATAGCTTCATTGGGAAATAAAGTGGAAATTGTACAAAACTTGAAATTTTTAGGGATACAAATAGATGCGCTCTTAAGCTGGAAACAAGAACTGGAAGCAATCACCAATACTCTCAGCAGTGCATGCTATGCCTTGAGAAGTTTAAGGGACGAACTAACCATTGCTCAATTACGAAATGTTTATTTTGCCTTAGTTGAGTCCAAGCTGAGGTACAGTATTAAACTATGGGGGAACAGCTATAAATACAATATGGATGCAGCCTTTGTTATGCAAAAAAGAGCCCTCAGAACTATTCTTCGCATAGACCAGATTGAATCTTGTAGAGAGCATTTTGTGAAATTAAAAATTCTACCTGTACCTTGTCTCTATATTTTGGTTCTACTAAGTAGTTTTCTAAAAAACCTAGATAAATACGAGACAAAGGAAGAAAGGGAAACTAGGGTGGAAACGCGCAGGAAAGATTTGCCTAACTATTTGCAGCCAAAATTAAATGTTGTCAAACATAGCTCCAAGGTGCAGTCTGTACAAATTTTCAATAAATTGCCATTAGAACTAAAAATGATTAATAGTCCAAGAAAATTTAAATTAAAATTAAACTCATTCCTATTGACGAAGTGCTATTATAGTTTAGAAGAGTTTTTTAGGGACAAAAATAATGCCACAGTGTAACTTCTTTATTTGTATAAGTTTAAGTCTAATTCTTGACATGTTATTTTTTTTTTAATTAAGTTGAATGTTTGTTTTTTTTTTTTTTTTTTGACTAGGCTAATTGTTTTTTTTTTATTTTTTATTTTATTTTTTTTTTTATTTTAACTAAGTAAGTTCTTGATATTACTTATTTTATTTTTGACATTTTAACTATATTATTGATTGTAACTTTTATTGATTATTATTATTATTGTTTGTATCCTATATTCGACACAAATGGATTTTTGTTTAGAATAAATGACTAATGACTAATGACTATATTCCGTGATTGTTCATTTTTTGCTCGTGATTTTTCCATCCACCCGCATTCTCCAGTCAACCCTCGATCATGGCAACAGCGAAATATCGGGAGCTCAAAATAATGAACAATCACGGAAGATATCCCGTAAGTGCCAGTATAAGTTTAGAGTTATAAGTGTAGGTATGGGGGCTTACGTCTCTCTTTATGTATTTGGCGCTCTTCTTTTAATAACATAAATTTCACATAACATTCAATTATGCTCAGGCAACTTTGGCCCATAGATATACTTATACCTTCCGGTCCAAAAAGTCTTACCAAGGGGTATCGTATTACCCAGAACTAACTGGGTTGTGTAGGTTAGATAGGCAGTTGCTCCATGTAAAATACTGGTACTCAGCTGCATCCGGTTAGACTGGAAGCCGACCCTAACATAGTTGGGAAAAGGTTAGGCAGATGATGATGTATATTTTAATGTCTGCGCTATTGATCCAGCAGGTTGCGAGAGCCTCGTTTGCATAGGTCGTCTTGGCCTGTTACTATCGACAAAAAATGTGAAAATAAGCTACTCGATATCTTTACTACTTACGTATCTGCAAGATCAACAAACGGTCACTAACCTTTAAGTATCAAAGGGATTTCAACTCAGATCTAAGCTAAGTTCGCTAACTTACAAGCACTTGTTTATTTTATGTCAGATTTAAGCAATTTCTAGTAACTAACGACCGTTGTTTAGTTTATTTTGTCTCAAAGCTTTTAAGCCGACGCGAAAACAAAGACAGCTATCTTTGTATTCGCGTCAAAATATAATGAAAAATTAAAATTATATTAATCTTGTATTATACAACATTAGTTTTAGTATATGCGAAACCTGAAACAGGTCTAGTATTTTTAAGTAAAGAATCTATGTCCAAATTTTCAAAAACTATATAAAAAAAAACACATATTTAAAAGCTTGTTCTGTTACCTGGTTGTCCGTACAAAAACGTGGTCACCACGCAGCGCGCCAGCGCGCGTGCCTCCAGCGTCGTCTTGAGCTCATTGATAATAATAATTTGCAGAATGCAATTTGCAAAATGGCAGTAGGTACCTAAATGATTGCGATAGGTACTTAATGTCGCTCGGTATCCAACTTGTAACTTGTTTTAAATATTTTTGGGACAAAATATAACATGGTTTAAAAATTATTGGAATCGATTCAGTTACTTACCCTGAACAAACTATATTTAGGTTTCGCACATACTAAAAATAATTCTGTATTGTATGTTAATAAATAAATACATCAATGAATTAAAGCTACTTATAAAATAATGAAAACTAAATATTTACAAAAAATTATAATTTTACGCGTCGTACGTATAGGGGTCCTCCTTTTTTTCTGTCGGTTCCAAAATAGCATAAGCATAGCAAAATGAAACTAATTATAATGTTCTCACTTGTGATGAAATAAGTTACACAAAGTAATGCGTCAACTCGTACGTCAAAGCTATGAGCAGCGAGTCAACACAACTCAAAAAACCGGTCAAGTGCGAGTCGGACTCGCGCATGAAAGGTTCCGTACCATAGTTGTAATTACAATTACGAATGAAGTTTACGCACAAATATTGAGAAATTTCATATATTATTATTTACCTCATCTCTGTCCTCGGGACTACATTGAGGTCATCATCATCATCATCATTTCAGCCGAAAGACGTCCACTGCTGGACATAGGCCTCCCCCAAGAAGGGGGGTTTTGCCATAATCGCCACGCTTGGCAGGCGGGTTGGCGATCGCAGTATGGTTGTTATAAAACACAGAGAACGCTGCTGCCCAATCTCTGGTAAGTCCCTTAGTCGTCTCTTACGACACCCACGGGAAGATATGGGATGGTGCTATTCTTTACGTCCGGACACCATACAGAACGTTTGAGAACATTGAGGTCAAGCGTAAGCCTATTTAGTATTAGAAATAAAACAAATTATAGATTGCTTATAGGTTTTCCTGTAATCTATAGGCAAAGAACTAATTTTTGTATTTAATTCAAAATTTTCAGCGCTGTAGTTTCGGAGTTAAGAATGATGATCAATTTTCGCCTATTTTATTAAATAAATTCAAAATTACTATTGTAAAGTTATAAAAAAAATATTTAAGATGCTCACAATAATCCCATTCATTTAATATGTAACACGATATAGTTTGCAAGACTTTATTTTTATTTTCTAATTTACCCCCCAAAGTGGCCCCCATGTTTAAAACTCAAAAATTTACGTTACACGTCCATCTTTGGGTCACCGACTTACACGTGTGCACCAAATTTTAACTTAATCGGTCCAGTAGTTTCGGAGTAAATTGGCTGTGACAGACGGACAGACAGAAAAACAAAAAACGGAACCCCTTATCCCACGGGTGTGAGGGATAAGGGGTTTTTTCCTTTTGATATATTTGATATATGGTACGGGACCCTAAAAAACTCAAAATAAAATTTTACTAAAACATTACCGCGTGTAAGTTCAACGAAACGCTTTAATAAGACATATAACCTAACATCTCTGTGTGCGCTCGGCTTACTACAAATCACCCTGCTCACTACATAAAGATGGCGATTTGTCTGCGCTTACAGTCAATACACGGCAAGACTGATAAATTGTGTTTGAGAATAACAGAGATTGAGTTTTCAGTCTGATTTATAAATATATGTTGTCCGTTGTGTTGTCTTGTAAGGAGCTCTATATTAACAGCCGCGTGGGTCGATCTTCAGGTTAAGCCGCGCTTGCTAAGGTCGGTCCGTCGATGAGTAACCATCTGGTAAATACTGGTATATTTCCCTGATTGTTATTACTATTGTGTACGCGGACTCGATCCATTTTCACGTTAAGATGGAAGCGCCAGGGTAGCCCGTGAAATTTAAATTTTCTTACGTTTTTTGCAATTTACAGGTCAGTGTCAGATTGCATGTTGATTAAGATATGATTCGCGACCGTAACAAATATGGCTTTACAGAGTTATAGTCACTAAACTCATCAATACAACCCTCTAAATTCATTTAATCCCATTTAATGACTATTTCATGAAAAAGTCATTCAATCACACACTCGATTTTATGGAGAACTTATTCGTGCAAAATTTCGACTGGTGGAGCAGTGCGGGGCGCCGGTTTGGTCAGTTCATAACGCGTAGTTCGCTCATTTGAAATACTTGATAGAGAAAATATATATTTCTTGTTCTGTTTCCTAGACTCCGTGACTAGTTTGAGCAAGATAGAGATAGTTTTAATATACAAATTACGTCAAAACTAACGACAGTGACGACCACGGCCCTTCGGGCTTTCAACACAGATTGCGGAAAATTGGCATAATGTCCCACGGGCGCGGATAACGGTTGAAGGGTTGATTTTAATTCTGTAACTACATACGTGTTACGGTCGCAAATCATATTGTGTTTCACATATAGCCTGAAACAGACCTGCAAATTGCAAAAAAAATCCTGGTTCTTCCACCTTAAGCGTATCTTTAATCCACTCGTAATTTTTGATGACTCCAACGTAAACCAGTTATTATGCCCTAAAACTCAGTTTATCCAGTTAAAAAGTAGTTAAACCGTTGTCGATAACGGATACGCTCGTTATAGCTGTTTAAAATAACAGCTTTTTATGTATTAACGACTTGTTTTTGAAGAAAAAGTGTTACTTTGTTAACGTTAGCTAAACCTGACAGTATAGTGGTTGTTGAAAGGTTTTAGTATTTAACTTTTTTATGGTACCTGTCGACAGAATTACTGTTTTTGTTTTTGATGTTATTGAAGTCTGTTTATAAAATCTTAGGGCAATTTTGAACTTCCAGAAGACGTTGTGTTGGAAGGCCTCCCACTAGGTGGACTGATGACCTGGTGAAGGTTGCAGGGATCCGCTGGATGCGAGTCGCACGGGACCGGTTAATATGGTGACACTTGGGGGAGGCCTATGTCCAGCAGTGGACGTCTTACGGCTGAAACGATGATAATGATGATTTCGGACTTCCTATCAGCAGTAACGACGGTCAAAGATCTACAATATTTCATTTTCTTGCTTTTCAGAATAGAAGAGTCTTAATTCACATAGAATCAACCAAGAAACGCTCGATTTTGTACAAGAAAGTTTTTATAATATTTAGTTCTGCAGTTTTATTCAATGACCATTAATCATCATCTGCCTAGCCTTTTCCCAACTATGTTGGGGTTGGCTCAGTCTAACCGGATGCAGCTGAATACCAGTATTTTACATGGAGCGACTGCCTATCTGACCTCCACAACCCAGTTAGTACTGGGTAATACGATACCCCTTGGGAAGACTGGTTGTCAGACTTTCGGGCCATTGACTAACTGTAACGACTGTCAAATATCTACAAATACCAGCTGGGCATCGTATTAACCATACTAACTGGGTTATGGAGGCCAGACAGGCAGTCTCTTCATGTAAAATACTGGTATTCAGCAGCAGCCGGTTAGAATGGAAGTCGACCCCAACATAGTTGGGAAAAGGTTAGGCAGATGATGAGCCTTTAGGCGTATATGATCAATGCTCATTACCTTTGTATGATGTGAAGATTACTTTACCTTGCAGTAATCTTTACAGACAAGATATTATTACCGTTAGAAAATCAGAAAAACATTCAAGAACCGTTTACAAAATCAACGTTCCAAAATAAACTACGTTTAACGATGTTCGCAGACTATTTTAATAAACCCGTACAGTGTATTTTTTCGCTGTTAATAAGTGTTATAACTAGAACTTCTAAATATTAGTTTTATGTCTAAATGTATAAAAATAGTTTTGACATGAGTCGGGAGTCGAACCTTGGGAAATGAGTATGATCCAACGAATAGTTTATTAATATAGCGGTAGTAACGTTAACATAAAAGATAATGATCATGGTTGATTTATCGATAATATCGATTATCGTATTATCTAGTACTTAGGTTATGGAGAATATTTTCATCATCGTTGCATGCTACTTTGTCTTGCTAGGTTCATCTTCTGCCTACCCTTCTCCCAACTACGTTGTAATCGGCGTCCACTCCGATCCAGCAAAACTTTTTTTCATCGGAAAAAAAAAGAAAAAAAATTCCGATGAAAAAAAGTTTTTTTTTTATTTACACATCGTAGCTTTTGTTGAAGAGCTCGTGGCTAAATAATAACAGCCGCTCGGATCGATCTTTAGGTTAAGCCGTGCTTGCCTAGGTTGGTCTGTGGATGGGTGACCACCCATTACATACCGACTTTCATCCGTGCCCCGGAAAGCATGTTAAGCCGTTGGTCCCGGCTGTCATTTGTAGATCTTTGACAATCGTTACAGGTAGTCAGTGGTCCGAAAGTCTGACAACCAGTCTTACTAAGGGGAATCGTATTACCCGGTAATAACTGGGTTTTGGAGTTCAGATAGGCAATCGCTCCAAGTAAAATACTGGTATTCAGCTGCGTCCAGTTAGACTGGAAGCCCACCCTAACATAGTTGGGAAAAGGCTAGGCAGATGATGATATATTATCCAGTACTAGGTCGTGGAGAACATTTTCCTCATCGTTGCATGCTACTTTGTCTTACTATATTCAGCATCTGCCTAGCTTTCTCCCAATTATGTTGCGTTCGGGGTCCAGTCTTGGGGGCTCACCACACTTATTCAGCTCTGTTCAGCTTTTGTCCATAGAAAACAACGATTTTGTATGGAGATGCGTACGCATCCGTTCAGCTTTCCGCGTCTATTCGTACGCGTACGCATCTTCATACAAAATTTTTGTCTTCTATGGAAAAAGCTGAACAAAGCTGAATAGGTGTGGTTAGTGCCTTACCAGTTGCAGTTAACTAACAGTATTTATAACTTCAGACCAAAAAATAGATGTTTTATTAGTTAGTAGGATCGTAGCTTTTGTTTTGTTTGAGGTGACTTGATCGAGAATGTTCTTAATAAAAACTGTTTTTAATAAATTTTATAATTTGTGTTTTATTCATGGAGCCACTATCTGTTTGACATCGTCTGTTTTGTTTGCTTCAAAATAATTCAAAAAGACAAAAGTTGTTTTCTCCAAAACCGACTAAGTCCTTAACTACTTTTTGAGTGTTGACATAGTTTTGAATCAACACAGAAAGTTTATTTAACGCTTTCAATAATTGTTTAAAACTAGGAAGGTACGGCGTAACTTTCTCAACGAAATATGTCTGTCTGCGACTATGTATAATAAATTGGATTTTGATGATAGAGTACCTACTGCGAAATTTGAATTGTAATACAGATTAATTATCTTTTATAAATATTTCGGATCAGCTCATTAGTACAGACATAAAATGTTTTGCAAGTGCGCCAGTGGTGACATCACGCGACCTGTTTACAAGTCTACCCACACCACAGCGTGCTTCTAGAGAGCCCTTATGTTTACAGCTCGAGGCGAGGACGACAGTCAATATTTGATCACGAAGGAGTTGAGATATCTTGGAACTGTACCCGATTCATTGTGCCCCTTATTATTGTGTTAAGTTGTAATATCAATTAATTTGTTAGTTTTGCTAGAAACAGTGTATCACACCCAGTGTTTTCATAGCACGAAACCCATCGTCTGCCCACATGACGAACGAGCCTAACGGAATAAATCTTGACATATCCGACAAATATTTGTTATGGCTTAACATTGGTGTGAAAGTAATCTTAAAATAAGACGGTTAAACATAAGGTTATGCTTTCACGACATCGCTCCTAAGCGCGGTCGGGCGCTGTACGTTGGCTTGGCATCAACGGCTTTTATACAAGCCAATGCGACGTGAGATCCGCTACACCGTCGGACCGCGTGGAAGAGCAGTGTCGTGTGATAACCGTCTAAGTTAAGGCACAACCCTAAATAATTGCCTAAATAATACGAATATTCACGTGCACTTTATATATATACAAATTGCATTTAGGGCTACGACGCCGCGATGCCGCTCGCTCGGCTTGCGCGCATTTTGCCACAGTTCTCAACCATAATAAAAAAAAAAAACTTCAATCTAGACTTTTTTTAAATAAAACTAGCTTTTGGCCGTTGCTTCACTCGCGTTTATTTAGAATTTGATATTCAATTCGGGTTGTACTCTGTTTGTAATAATATAATGCAATCAAAATTCGAAGACACGGGGCGCCATCTATTATCATAAGAACGTTATTGTTGTTTTCCTCAGGAACAGTTCTTTTTTTCGGGATGAATGGTACCTTATGCCTGTTTCTGCACACCTGACAACGTATGTGCAAAATTTCAGGATTATCGGTTCAGTGGTTTAGGCGTGAAAAGGTAACAAACAAACAAACAAACTTACTTTCGCCTTTATAATATTAGTTAGGATTAGGAAGTTAGGATTAGCTTCGGAAATAAATAATTGTACTACTACTTGTATGATGTATTTAACTTTTAACTAACTTTATCTGCCGACTGTACATTTTTTATATGATGCTCATCTGTCTGCTGAATACCCAATTGATTGACGTGAACCAATAAGCACATAACCTTGTTTTTAATCGATGGATCAAGGTTAAGTAAAACCGCGTTTAAGATTTTTCATAATATTTGTGTACTTGTCCGTGACGACCGCATTGCAAGGGCGCGGACTGGATTAATGTGACTTACGAGCTAATACATATAACATAACATCACGCCTGTAATCCCCGAAGGGTAAGGCAGAGATGTACCTAATAGAACACCTAAATTTTGTCTATCTAACATCCACAACCTAGTTAGTACTGGGTAATACTATACTTGGTAAAACTGGTGGTCAAATTTTCGGCCCACTGACTACCTAACGACTGTCAAAGATATACAAATTACAGCCGGGGCCAATGGCTTAACGTGATTTCCAAAGAACGGAGGAAAGTTGGTATGTCATGGGTGGTCACCCATCCACGGATCAACCTAAACAAGCGCGGCTTAACCGGAAGATCGACCCGAGCGTCTGTTATAATTTAGCCACGAGCTCCAATGAAGCATTCTCTATCACAAAGAAATTTAGAAACAAAACCTATCATCTGTGCTCTTTCCCCCACCCACCCGCTGAGTTTTCTTAATAACGAGTGACCACAAACTGGTATTATTGCCGGACACAAGCTGCCACAGCGTATTTAATAACTTAATTACGTACGTGGAATGTGTGGTTATTAGATTCTTTCCCCCTTTTCTTCGAAAGAGTTTCTTGTTATTAAAGGCGAGGATTAGTGATGTAGTTTCTTTGGAGAAGATTGGAGAAACTCTCTGTTGGTTCTTCTCCGTATTTTGTGGTGAGTCTAGTGAGATTTTTCATTTTAAAATTATTATCTGCTTATTACTACGGTAAAGTTATTATGAAACCGGACAAAGCGCTATGTTTCCACATTTATTGTGCAAACCGGCCAGTCTAAGGAATTCACTGCCAGTTTTTTTTTTCGGTCATTATAATCTGGATCTCTTTGAAGTTCTAATGAATCGGTTTATTCTAGGCAAGCGTCGTGTTCCATACTAGGCCGCGTCATCGCTTCACATCAGGCCAGTTGCGGCCAAACGCAAGCCAACTTCTTGTCTAATATATTTATTCTATGTTTTAATAATTACAATTCTCCGTATCTACCTATGGCAGTTGAACCTGTGTGATCCGAGTGCTAGGCCAAGGCCCTCCCTATGACTTCCAGGTCTTCTAAACCAAGGTAAATGTGGACCATTGGTCGTAGCTCGTCCTGATATCTTCTTCTTGGTTTGCTGCGATGCCTTCTGGCTCTGTCAAGGCTACACATATTGTCTATTTTAGCTCACAACTTATTGGGCATACGGTAGACGTGACCAGCGCAGTTCTAATTCAGTTTGCGACTTATTGAGCAACGTCAGTCATTTGTGTTTTGATCAGGCCTCCCATATCTTCTGCAATTCTTCTCTATACTGTGCGTCTCTTATACATTTGTGTTATAATTTAAAAAATATTTTTAAGATGCTAGATAAATCTGAATTTCATGCATACTATTCAAAAAATTCTAAAACTTCGTTTTGTAAATTTTAATGACCGTAAAATGCAGCGTTCACATTTCAAAGAGTTCTAACTAGAGTTCTAAATGAAGTAAATGTACATTTGATGCTTTTCAACAACATTTCGTCCCAATGACTAAATGCTCAAAGAGATGGACTGTTTTGCTGCATTCAATGTATTTGCACTGTCAAAGCGTTTTATGAAGAAACTACACAGACTGCCTGTAATTTTCTGAAAATATTCGTGATTTTATGGCCAGCTGTATACATGTATGTAGGATGTTAATTCGGAACGCATCATAATTTTAAAAAAGTAACTGAGGATGAATGCAGCGATGAGTGAATGAGAGAGTATGTGTGGAAGGGAGTAAGGCGAGCGGACTAAGACAAAAGACGATTCCAATGTATTTTAAAGTGTTTTTAAATATTAAAAGAAGTTTTCAAGACGTGAAGATTATTTATTTCGGTCATCCACACCACCCTACATGTATGTTCTATGAAAAGTGCAACTTTGTCTGTATGTACATAATGCGCTGACTTTCATACCTCATGTAGAAAATATAGCCAAAAAGGCTTCTAGAATGCTGGGATTCGTTGTGAGGAATGTTGCCGGTTTCAAGCGCAGTGGTACCAAGATTTTACTGTACAACAGTATTGTACGGAGTATTTTGGAATACTGCAGCACAATCTGGAGACCTCACTATGCAACGCACAATCTGAGATTAGAGCGGATACAAAAAAGATTTATGTGGCATCTGGCTTATGCTGGTGGAATCGCCAGAAGAAAACGGTCGTATGGAGCCAGACTCGCACATTTTAAGATGGTAACATTGAAAAAGCGTAGAAGAATCGCGGATTCCATTTTTCTTTATAAAATTCTCCGGAATAAAATTGACTGTCCCCACTTGCTAAGCAAGTTTCGTTTTCGTGCTCCTGCTAGACTTCCTCGTACCCCCATTACTCCCTTGTACCCCCGTCCGCGTAGAACAGTTCTCGGCACCAGTTCTATTGTCCCTCGGCTATGTAAACAGCTCAACGAATATAGTGATCTGATCGACGTGCACTTTGACTCGTTTGGCAAGTTCCACAGAATAACATCCAATAGTGTGTAATACTGCAATTCCTTTTTGAGATTAACTGTAATTCGATTTTTTGTTTATTTTTATTATGAATTTACTTTTTTGACTTTTTACTTGTGAATTTGATTTTGTATTGTATTATTTTGATTGTGCTTTTGATTTTAATTTTGTTTTTCTTTTGTATCTAATTTTAATTATGTTTTTAATTTTTGTTTTTAACTTTGACTTTGTTTTTTAATTTTGATTTTGTATTTAAATTTAATTTTGATTTTAAGTCTGTTTTTAAACTTTGATTTCAATTTTACTTTAGTCTTTAATGTAACATTTATTATTTTATGGGGCATGCGGTGCTAACCTATAAGAAATTGTTATACTAACCTTTGATATAAGAATCTTTATTTTAAAATGTAACCGTATAAACAATTGTTGGTTGGCCAGAAATAATAAATAAAATGAAATAAAATAAAATAAAATAATTATCAGATTAGTAATTTAACGAAATTTCTCAAAATCGGTGAAAATGGAGCTAATTTGTAACATTTTTGAGCCCGATAACTTGGGTCCAAACTCAGTATTAAAAATCCAAGATATTTAAGACTTTTGGAAATGTTCCGTTTCTCGACCAAAAACTGTAAATTGTGAGTTATGTACTGTTATAATAGTCGCATACGATTGGATTGGTAACCCCAACATAGTGTAGAAAAGGGCAGGAAGTAGGTAGATGATATCTCCATCATCATGACCTGCCTTGCCTCAAAACAGAAAATAACCTCACTTCTATGAAAAAAGTATTTACATACGGGGTGGAAGGGACATCGACGCAAAAACGGTTACCTCGTATACCTCGCACATGATTCTGACCTCCCCCCCCATATAGAAAATTTTCATCGGTAATGTAAAAAAAAACTGCTGTTCCATACATTTTGGCCGTGTAGGTATTGCACTTTTGTAGGAAAAAGCTGTTTTTTTTTTTAAACCGATGAAAAAATTCTATCTAGGCTATCAGAATGATGTACTGAATACGTCCCTTCCATTCGTATATTATGTACTATGAAGAAAGATAAAATACTCTTTATTATATACACCGTACAAATTAAAGATACCGCCTAAAAGAAAAAAAAGAAAAATATCATACTTACCTCCTATAACAAATTCAATTTATTTCACCCTCATCAGACTGAAATTGATTGGGATTGCGAAATAATATTTGGTCCTCATATTCTATTCCCTATGTGGTCCTGGTAGAAATTGGTTATATTCCTTCATCATCATTCATCTGTCCCTGGGGTTTCCAGGTCTTGGGTAAGCGACGATTTTTATCGGACACTGAATTTCGGAGTCCGATTTAAAGTAGGTTTACATTGCATAACGCCTGTAATCCCCGAAGGGTTAGGCAGAGGTTTACCCACATTTCGCGAGTTATTCAGGGTGGAAGGGAGACACCGACACGTTAATTTTAATTTTATTTTCAAGTGACATTTTAATTTGAAATTTTGAAATTTTAATCAATGTATAATTGCATAATTGTAATAATTCTAACTGTGATAAGTTAATTTGTAATTTTCATTTTTTTACATCATCATCATTTCAGCCGAAAGACGTCCACTGCTGGACATAGGCCTCCCCCAAGTGTCGCCACATTGACCGGTCCCGTACGACTCGCATCCAGCAGATCTTATATCATTTTTTACATACTCTTAACATTTTTTTACCTACCGTACCTATTTCCAGGCAGAATGTACATGGCTCACACCTTTTTACTCCACCTGTATTTTAATTTAACCTGCATTCATTGCAAATAAATGATTTGATTGATTGACGTATTCAGTACATGATTCTGGACCGTCCCATATCGAAATTGTTCATCGGTAATTTAAAAAACAATCAGCTGTTCCATACATTCTGACCGTGGAGGTTAGCTATTGTACTTATGTAGGAAACAGCTGTTTAAAAAAAGGCCCAATGAAAAATTTTCAGAATGATGTAGTGAATACGTGGTAACCGTTTGTGCTTCAGTGTATCTTCCACCCTGTATTTAAGTCCCATGTTATAGGGAGCGAGCCTATTGCCATCAGCCGGGCACAAATTCGGACTCAGTGACTGCTACTGAGAAATATTTGATGGAAAATCCCAAAAACATTTTATCCGACCCGGGAATCGAACGGACCTAGGACCCCATGCTTACCAGTCGCGCTTGCCACCCCTACTAACTAGTCGACATAATATTTCCTTTATCACATCTGCACGCGTAGCATGACCACCGTAGAAACGGGTTTTGTCGACTGAAGAATCGACAAAATGACAAATCAACAAATGAAATCTGTCATTTTGTCGATTCTTCCGTAGACAAAACCCTCTTCAGCGGTCATGCTACGCGTGTAGCAACGCTGAAACCAAATTTCCAAAACACCACTATATCGAATGACCTATAAATTGGGCGAAAGAAAGATTATAGGAACCACAGAAACAAGAAATTTCATTCGAAACCCGATATTAAGTGTAGTTCATAATGATGTTCATGTTTATTTATTTATTTATTTAATGCACAATGTACACAACCAATTTTACACGCTAAGCTTAAACTAGTGAGTACATGACCCTGTTAGGGCGCAGCAAGATAACTTAAAACTAATATTGCAGAGTATGTATTATCTAATAATTATGACTTACAGAGATCATTAGGAACTTTCATATTTATACATTATGTTACTACACTGCGTTCACTGACAGTCGACCACTTTTCATCCTTATGCCCTGAGTAATAAAGTTGAAAGTGATCGACCGTCTGGGCGTAAGTACTAGTACATGCAGAAAACTAACATCAATATTACTGGTGTACTCTACATACCGTTCAGAATTTACTAACATACGCCTAGCTGCGCTTTAGAAAGCAGCGCTGGCCGAGGTTAGTCCGTGGATGGGTGACCACCGATTACATACCGAGTTTCCTCCGTGCCCGTAATGCACGTTTAGCCGATGGTTCTAGCTGTCATTTGTAGATCTTTGACAGTCGTTACCGGCAGTCAGTAGCCCGAAATTTTGGCAACCAGTCTTACCAAGGGGTACTACATAACCCCAGTGCACTGCAGACCTCGACAAGCCAGTTAGGTATGGAGGTCAAATAGGCATTGTGTGCTGTCACTTGAGTGAGGTTCGAAGTGAAATTTACAGAATAGTACCATTTTAATTATTATTATTCCATTTTGTACCAATTTACCAAGCTTTGATAAAACTATTTTTACCTTTATGGTTATATAATAAAGAGACAAAAGATAGTAAAACTTTTCACGCTAATAAAATATTAGTTTACTCAAATGGATTAATGTCGAACTGGCCGAAAATATTCCATCGTAATGCCCAAACGTCAAACAAACTTCAAACCACATTCTATTTTTAAAGATCCAATGTAAACAGCCAGTACGTTCCTTGATTAAATTTTAAATTAAACTTTATTATGGGGTAGAAAAGTTCATTTAGTCCACGTCAACCCAAGTACTATGGAAAATGGAAGATGGCGAACAGATTATCGGAAAATTCTTGAATAGATTTCCATTTTTATTCTAGATTTTTATCTGCAAACCACACGGGTAGAGTCACAGACTGAAAAGTAAAAAGTTAAACTATCTGATAAGTCGTTTTGTTTTGCGGTTCCTGTCTTGTTCAGTTCGATTTTTTTTTTCACTGTGAAATAGACAGTATCTATACAAATAAATACAATTGAAATGTCTGTTTTTAATATCAAAATAACAGCTTTTTACTGAATGCTTATGAAAGTATATGCGGTACTTACAAAACTAAACACATTCTTTTTTTTTTATATCTGTCTGTTTGTTCCGGGTAATCTCCGAAATGGCTTGACAAATTTTGACGGGACTTTTACTGGCAGATAGCTGATGTTATAAGGTCTAAAATAGGCTACTTTTATTTAAGAAAAATAATTAGGGTTCCGTGCAAAAAAATTAAAACCCTTGAAATTGGTATCAAGATTCGATGCAAAAAGGGAAGTAATATTTTTTTAATAATAATTTTACGCGAACGGCGGTCGCGGGCAACAGCTAGATTTAAATATTAATTAAATTACCATGCTACGATTTTTAAATGAAGGTTTCAATACTGATTTTAACTTACTAGTAGTGATATTGTGCATCACTTTAGCTCAGTTATTTCGTAAGTTTTTTTTATTATTTTTTTATTATTATTATATTATCATTCAATCAGTCCTTCTGGCTATGAGCAGATGAGTTGAACGACCATTACTCATGAGGAGATATTGCCCAATTAGAACAGCTTAGTCAGCGCCGCCGAGATCCAAGGTGAAATTATTTCGTAATGTACAGTTTTTTTTTGTTTTGACTGTTTTTGTAAGCAAAAGTAGTGTCTAGGTAAAAGTAAAAAAAGTTTTTCAAATCATGTTTTATTTACCTAAAATATTCACTTTTCGTTGTGAATTTATTAAATTCTAATCCTCAGAAAAAATATTGTTTCAATCTACAAAAGTTATAAAACACTTTACATTATTCAAGATTTAATAAAGTCAGTAATATAAACTTGTCACTTCGCCGTTGGCCTTGGCCTCATCCACTAGGCCCAAAGGCCATAAAATAGCCCGCGAAATTATTACCCGGCGAGGTAAAATAAATTTTTGTAAAAATATTGAAGTAACGCCGAATAAATTACCCTTTGTTCCTTTGGGGGTAAAAAAGCGTTTTAAAAATAAAAATCTTTTTTTCTTTTTAAGGCTGTCATCTCTATTGTTTTAAGGTTGGATTTGATATTGGCTGTTCGTGATGGCTAGATGGAAAAATAACGTTGAATTTAGAATTTAATTGAGGTGCTGCCTAGTTGTCGAGTGGTCGCAAACGCGACTGCCGAGCATGAGGTCCTGGGTTCAATTCGCAGGTTAGTCAAAGTGTTATTGAGTTTTTCCATCAGGAATTTCTCAGTAGTAACCATGGTGCCTAAATGTTTGCCCAGTTGATGGCAATAGTGTAACCCATATTACATGAGACAAACATACTATACATATAAACTTCAAAGTCCTTACTGATTGACTGACTGATACATCAACGCACAGTCCAAGCCGCTGGTCCTAGAGAAATGAAATTTGGACGGTTTACTCTTTGTGAAGAGTAAGTATCCACTAACAAAGGGTTTTTCGAAATTCCACCCCTAAAAGGGTGAAATGGGGTGTTGAATTTTCTGTGAAACTTTTTATGATCCTAGTTTACTTATATTCTGATAGGTTCACCTCTGCCTAACCCTTCTAGGATTACAGGCGTAAGGTTAATGCATTTTTATTTTCAATCCTACTTTATATGTTTCAATGTTCAGTATTGTATAGAATGCCTAAGAAAAGTATGGAATATATTTTATTTCATACTTTGCCTATACATTTCAAGAAATTTACAGAATGCCTACGTATTCTACAGAATACCGGTTTATACAAGGTGTAAACGGACCCTTCACGAAGCCGTCAACCAAGCATTCTGTAAATCTAACTAAGTAACCCTACGCAAAAAATACTGCTAGGAAAATAATTTTTTTTTGATGAAAAATCACGTTTTATGATAAAACTGAATGTAACGAACTCAAAACATTGTGCTGGTGGAAAAATTGAATTTTAAACGGGTCATGGAGGTATTTAATGTAAATTTATAAACTTAAAAACTAGTATTAAAAAAAAAAGTTTTGAAAAAGTTGGAACTTTGACCTCCAAAATCTCCGTAACAAGAAGGTTTCATATATATCCAGGTATAGTCTAGAACAAAAAAAATATCGCAATGACGGGGAAAACAAGTGGCTTTCGGCTTCGTTAAGAGTCTATTTACACCCTTTATAGACTGCTAGTAACACTTTAATATACTTATACTATTATTATGTATTAATGCACTCAACACATTGCATGTGGTGATGTATTACCACAATGTGTTAAATGCGTTACATTGAGCAATTTTCCGTCAACACCGTCAATTTTCACACCAAAAAAGTCATTATCATTAACACTAGAAACAGCATATTTACCATGTATGTGTGTGTGTATTTTACATGGTAAATATCCCGTTTCTAGGGTTAATGTTGGTGACCATGGCAGTTTAAAATCTTATACGAAAAAATGTCTTTTCCCAGCAACAATATTTGCGTAGTTTCGTGAAGGGTCCATTTCAATGTGTGCAACCGATCCCTTTATCAGATAAACACTGGGTGTGTCGACAGCAATTATGTAATTGATTCTAAGAAAGAAGCCAACGAAAGTTTGCTCAAGAAGCCATTTTCTTTTATTTTTAGAAACTGGCCGGAAATTAAACATTTTTCTTTTTATTGTCTGTGCTTCGTAGGAGCTCGTAACAGTCGATCTTTAGGTTAAACCGTTCTTGCCTAGGTTGGTCTGTGGATGGGTGAACACCCATTACATACCGAGTTTCCTCTGTGCCTCGGAAAGTACGTTAATCCGTTGGTCCTGGGTGTCATTTGTAGATCTTTGACAGTTGTTAGGTAGTCAGTGGCCCAAAAAATCTGACAACCAGTCTTCTCTTCTCAACAGGTATCGTATTACCCAGTACTAACTGGGTTGTGGAGGTCAGATAGGCAGTCGCTCCATGTAAAATACTGGTATTCAGCTGCATCCGATTAGACTGGAAGCCGACCCCAATATAGTTGGGAAAAGGCTGGGCAGATGTAGATGATGATTGTTTCTGCTTCGTTCGTTCCTCGTGTATTTACACGTGCAGTCTTCTGAACTACCAGTACTATCTTGATAACATAAAATCACGCCTGTAATCTCCGAAGGGTTATACAGAGGTGTACCTAATAGTACACTCATATTGCGCCAGTTGTTTTTAGGTCCCATGTAATAGGGAACGAGCCTATTGTCAACAACCGGGCACAAGTCCAGACTCCGTGGTTGCTACTGATTTCTTCAAAAAAGATTTGTCAAAGATGTTCAAAAGGCAGCCGAGGCACGGAGGAAACTCAGTACTAGTAGTATAATGGATGGTTACCCATCCACAGACTAACCTTGGCAAGCGCGTCTTTACCTCGAAGATTGACCTTTGATACTGTTATTATTTAACTACGTGAATAGACTAAACAAAGTATCAGAAATAACCTAGTATCAACAAAACTAGGCCCAAACAAACCATCAGAAAAAAAAACGATTTATTCATAATCATCCTCACCATACAAGTTTGACATCTGACTGACCATCCAACGTCGACCCATGATCCCTTCAAATACATAAGAGATTTATTTAAATCCACGGGTCTATGTAAACTGGTTAGTGAAACATTTTTATCTTTCGACGTCACTGAATTTCAGTATTGGATTTCGTGAAAATATGAATTCATTCGTGACCAGTTCTATTGATGGAAATGTCTAGATAGATAAGGTCTTTTGTGGTCTAGATTGCACTGGATTTACACCTAGATAAACAAGGTTACATAGTTATTCATCGAATGGTGTGGGTTTCTTATTATTTTTCACTTTTATTTGTTCTTAAATGGCTCGTGGCTTAATAACAACAACCGCTCGGGCCGATCTTTAGGTTGAGCGGTTCTAGCCTAGGTTGGTCTGTGGATGGGTGACCACCCATTACATGCCGAGTTTCCTCCGTGTCTCGAAAAGCACGTTAAGCCGGGGTTCCCGGGTGTCATTTGTAGATCTTTGACAGTCGTTAGGTAGTCAGTGGCCCAAAAAGTCAAACAACCAGTATTATCAAGGGGTATCGTATTATCTAGTACTAACTGGGTTATGGAGGTCAAATAGGCAGTGGCTCCATGTAAAATACTGGTATTCAGCTGTATTCCGTTAGACTGGAAACCGACCCCAACATAGTTGGGAAAAGGCTAGGCAGAGGATGATTTGTTCTTAAATTGAATAGACTTATCTTACTGAATGAAAATTATTACTGTATTCTACCTATTTTATAAATACAAGGTGTAAACGTATCCTTCACGAAGCCTACAACAAAACATTATTTACATAAAACTAAGTAACTCTTCGCAAAAATGATTGCTAGGAAATGACTTTTTTTTTTTGGTACGGAAGTTTTACGATATAGCTCAATGTAGAACAATCAAAACATATTGATGCATTGAATAGTAAGAGGGTTGTGGAGTTATTTAAAGTAAGTTATAAGATTAAAAAAATATATTTAAAAAATTGACGCTTTGACCCCCAATATCTCCGTAACTAGAAGGTTCCTAGGTATAGAAAAAACAATAACGCAATGACGGGGAGAACAAGTGCCTCTTGGCTTCGGTAAGGGCATTTTACACCTATTCAAATAAATGTCACAAAACTTCTACTTATACTCAGACTGCAAATCCATAAAATGGCAATACTGTTATGGATCCTTTGGCACTTAAATGACATTGAAAACGCGTGTCGTCGTTAAACAACACTGTATAGTTGTATTTAATAAATGAGATGGCGGCGCTAGTACTGATTTTGACCTCACGCCAATTTTTAAGCAAACTGGCGGCCATCTTTAAAAACTATAGGCCCAAAACTACTCCATAGGCGATCAAAGCCCTGTCTTATCCCCTCAAGCCGAAAGTGTGTCAACAGTCTTCTAATCCCCTGATCCAGACTTCAGCCACAGAATAGATAAGTACAGAAGGCCGAGGTCGATAATACACGCACACATAGACACACTTCACGTACAGTGCGTGACAGCGCACTTACAACTGCCTAGAATGTTACAGAAAAATTTGAAGGGAGTCCATCATCTGTCCTAATATGGATGTGATGAGGAGAGATGAAACGCATGTGTCTAAATGAGAAAGAAACGAATGGTGATGGATGGAGATGAAGAGGTAGGCCAAACAAAAGCTGGATGGAAAGTGTGAGGAATGATATGAAAGAAAACGAAGTAAATGACAGCTTAACGGCTGACAAGGGAAAATGGAGATAAAAAACGTATTGCGCCGACCCCATGTAATATGGCGTAAAGTCAGGAATCCTATCCTATTTGAAAAGTGAAAATTTGTAAGAGTGTAGATGTATGGATAGACGGATGTTAGGTAGTTAATCACGCAAAAACCGCTGAACGTATTTGGAAGAAATTTGGCGAACAGACACTTTTATAATCAAGATTAACACATATGATACTTTAAATTCCAGGCACCCCAGTCAAATTTGTGGACAGATATTCGTATGATTGTGAAGCTAACATTCTGTGTATTATCTATTCTGTGTTACATCAGTAACGAGTCTCTCGACTGAGAAGTATCGGCACGGATACAATGGACTTTTAACAGGGGATTAATATTCAAACCCAGTCCTTCGTGGGTGAATGTAATGTAACCTATATTTGTAAAGTTTTGCTGGGGTGGGGTGGGCTCGTTTGGATATTATACGGAGTATTAGAAGTCTCATGGCAGGAAAGTTACATGTTTTGATAATCGGCCATTTTTGTACACGGAAGGAATTAGCAGTGGTTCCTTAAAGTGTGGTTAGTGCCTAACTTAGTGTCAGAGTTTTTATGCCGCCCAAGGGGGCTTCTGACTTGACTTTACATGCCGTCAACAAATATCTCTCAGGCATGCTGGTTTCCTCACGATGTTTTTCTTCACCGAATCAAGTGATAATTGTACAATATCTTGGGTGTGACTTGGCAGTCCCACGGTCGCTCCTTTATATATATATATATAAAATGGTAAACTGACTGACTGACTGGGTGATATATCAACACACAGCCCAAACCGCTGGTCCTAGAGACATGAAACTTGGAATGTGTGTTCTCTGTGAGAAGAGTACGTCCACTAAGAAAGGATTTTTGGCAATTCCAACCCTGAAGGGGTAAAATAGGGGATGGAAGTTTATATGAAAGTCCGTCAGTTATGAAGTTAAAATCTTCAAATTTTTTTTGTAAATTCTGACGATTGAAAATTAATTTATACGTGTCTCAGCGTTTTTGAAAATTCTACCCCCGAAGGGTTAAAAAGGGGGATGAAGGCAAGTAACTATGTTTGTTCGGTACATTCCCGTCGGATATTTTCCGACATCCACGCGGGCGAGGCCGCGGTCAAAAGCTAGTTAATTATAAGACTACGAATCAGAAGTGGGATATCTCGTGCTTTAACCCCGGTTATCGTTTTCATGAGCCTAATATTTTTCGACAAACATTTTTAACAATATGTCATCATCATCATCATTTCAGCCGAAAGACGTCCACTGCTGGACATAAGCCTCCCCCAAGAAGGGGGGTTTTGCCATAATCGCCACGCTTGGCAGGCGGGTTGGCGATCGCAGTATGGTTGTTATAAAACACAGAGAACGCTGCTGCCCATTCTCTGGTAAGTCCCTTAGTCGCCTCTTACGACACCCACGGGAAGATATGGGATGGTGCTATTCTTTACGTCCGGACACCATACAGTACCAGTATAGATAGTAACAATATGTACCGATCGAAAATACAAACAAGAAAATAACACGACGGAATATCGTTAAAAATTCCTCTCCCGCAATTATAAACTTCATAAAAGTAGAATCATTACCGCTAAATCTCAGAAACGAGATAAAAAACTTCTATTGAAAAGTTTTCCGGGAAAATGACGAGTACAGACACGATGAGCGATGAGGCCAATAAAAAGTCAGCAATATTTAGTTATTATTATACCGTAGGATAATTTGAACAATCATCTTTCATCTACATCATAATATTACGCCTATAGTCCCCGAACGGGTAGGAAGAGGTGTACCTTATAGTACCTACACCCACATTTCGCCAGTTATGTTTAAGTCCCATGTAATAGGGGCGAACCTATTGCCATCACTGGGCACTAATCCAGACTCTGTGACTGCTACTTAGTCGCAGGAATTTAACAAAACAAAAAAAAATAAAACTATCACAAAATAGCCACAGACAAAAAACAAAAAAAAATAAAAAGCAGGCAGGCAGGCAGGCAGGCTGCAAATTAATCTGCACATCTGTACCTCCATCTAACCCTTCGGTGACAACAGGTGTGATGGTATGCTTCAAGTGCACATTCTGCGTCAAACCGGTTGTTTTTTTTTGTATGTTTTGTGTTTTTTTGTTTTGTTTTTCTATATTAATATGTAGGAACTATAATCATAGACATTTCAAACTTTATCATCGTTTAGTATAATGATTCAAGGAGACATTTTGAATCATTTACTGATTATTGCTTTTCGGTATTTTCAACACTGCACATATGATACCTATTCTATTTAATTAAGGTAACTGTTTTAAATTCCAGGTCTTAACTTACGGAAATAGCCAGAAATAATCTTGAAATCACGCTAAAATACCGCAAACAACGATTTATATAAGAAAAAAAATCGATGTGTAGGATGAGGCTAACAAATAAAACTGCGGACAACACATGGCCTCAATTCTCAGGCCTTTACATAGCCCCTATCATCTTTGTCAAGAGCCCGACTGATTGCTGACAAATTATTTCGAGAACTCAAAGAACACGCGATTATAATGCTTCAGTGACAACTGAAAGAATCTGATTTATAACGTGTTTGCGATTTTTTCCAAAGATTTTAACTTTTCCGTTAAGGCCAAGGCCTTGGAATAAATTAAATTGTGTGGTAATGAGAGGTTGATGAACTTTATATTATAAGACATTATTAATGGTTGTTAAATAAAGTTGCAGAAATAAATTTTAAAGAAAGATTGTACATGTGTGTGAGTACATAACCCTGTTAGGCCTAGGCAAGATAAATTAAAACTAAAAATATTGCAGTGAGTATCAAAATTATCTAATATCACAGATTAGCAACTTTCGCAATAAAGAATATGATAATAATTCACTAATGGATAGTCGTATCAGCCCACGGCTTACTTGCCAAAAGCCTCGACTAATACCTGAGGAGGCTCTCGTTAGGCAGCTGGATCAAGGGCTTGATTCAGAAAGCGGTACTCCTGGACACGGCTCGTATTGTTAGGAGGTTTATCTCTCTGGAACCTGTTCCCGATACCGGTGGGCTATATTTTTTTCTATTTTTAAATGTTTTTATTTATAAAGGATATTTAAAAATGTATTAGATTTTTATAGAAATAAATAAAGGAAATAATAAACTTATAATATATTCTTTTTATTTTTTATTTTTTAAAAAACGTTGACACACTAGGAATTTCTCCTGTATCGTGGGTGCGTTTACAAACATTTAAATTCACATACACAAACAGCCAGACCCGGAACAACTACCTGTAGGTCATACAAATATTTGTTCCGTGCGGGAATCGAACCCACGACACGAAGCGCAGCAGTCAATCGCTCAGCCACTGCGCCAACCGTGCCGTCAGTCGTTAGCTCGACTTTATACATAAAAATGAATATAGACAACGAATGTGCAAGATAGAGGACTTAGATGCCTAGATAATTGTATCATTGTGAACTGCGAACATAACGTTACATTTCACGTAAGCGTATCGTGATTACCTCATAGATGTAACTGAAATAACAAATGAAACCCGTTCCAATTTCAAACTACCATCAGTCAATCTGATTTACGTATCCAGTGCGTAGGTGGTACGTCATAATATTATTCGTACGTTCATAAAACGGATCGTAATAAAATGTCTATAAAATATAGATAGGCCATAAAGTTAGTTTATGGGGTCTTAATAGGCTTTTATTGAATCGTCGTGATAATATTAATACAGTTAATGATGGTTACGGTTTTTTTGAGGACGTGGAGGATAGAATAGCATTAAATCATCATCTGTATAGCCTTTTTCCCAACTATGTTGGGGTCGGCTTCCAGTCTAACCGGATGCAGATGAATACCAGTATTTTACATGGAGCGAATGCTTACCTGACCTCTATAACACAGCTAGTACTGGGTAATACGATACCCCTTGATAAGACTGGTTGTCAGACTTTCGGATCACTGACTACCTGTAACGACTGTCAAAGATCTACAAATGACAACCGGGACCAACGGCTTAGCGAATAGAATATTTTTTCGACTTGTTCAATTAATGAACACTGTACAGACTGACTGTTATTCATTGAGAATTGTCTTGTATTTCGTGAAAACATGACGGATGACGGAATTTAATTTTGAAATATTTAAATTACTTTGTGCTAATATAATAGTAAGTTATTGGCAATGTTTTTGGTTATTTGTTATGCATATCTCATACTTAAAACATGTTCTAAAATACCCCAAAGTGATTTTAAAATGATTGAAACAACTCTGGGATGTATGTGGTGGCCATTTTTAATTTTAATACTTCACGTTTAAGTTTACAATATGTTAAAAAAAAAAACTAAAGCTTTGCTGCCATTGGTATACCTATTTTAGATATACCAACTAAAAAAACTAAAAAAAAAAAATCTAAAGCTATTATATACCTAAAATGATGAATGAACATGAAATTTTCATGGAAAAAAATATATTATTGAATTTTAAAATGCATGATTTTTGTCCCAAGTTACCACCGTTTCTCTAAAATCTATCAAACTTTTAAAACGTGACAAAACCATCTTCAGCATAAGTATGTTGGATCGTCAATTTTTTTTTTAAGACGTCACTACCCGAGAAGCGCCCGCGTGTTGCCATATAAGTTTCCTCATTTTAGTACATTTTATTTAATTTTCATCGGGGTATTTTTTTATTTTTATTTATTTATTTATTTAACACTTCAAGCACAAAGTACAGAGGCGGACTTAATGCCATAGGCATTTTCTACCAGTCAACCTTTGGGTGATACAGAGACAAACAGTGGTAGGTGTAAATATATCTGCAAAAATTAAATTTATTAAATTTCATTAATTTTTTTTTTCTTGTTCTGCGTAAAATATTACATAAATAGAATCTTATCTCGATACTTATTAATACCTTCACGGAACACTTTTTGTCATGATAACACGTTCCCGTAGGATAATTTTCCACAATCCACGAGCAAATACTAAAAAATCCTAAAAATTATTTGTAAAAACTAGTTCAAGTCCCCTACGATCTAATATTTCAAAAGCCAACTCCGACCCTGTCTGCTCTATCCATGCGACGGTTTCTTGTCAGTGACAGGTGGTATGTTCAAATTGATGAGTTTCGGTTAGATATGACATGAATATGTCCGACAAATTATGTCAGAACCATGCATTGGTTGATCTATTTAAGCTGGGATGTTGTAAGCTTGTGGGTGGATCGTTTTCTTATTTTTCTAAATTCTGATTTCAAAAAATCTTTAATGTAAATTATAGTCTTTTTTTTTTTACTAAGCCTCTTATGTGCCACTGCTAGGCAAAGGTATCCCCCATAGCTGTCCACACTTCTCTGCGTGCGTGGTTTTTACTGGCCAATCTCTCACAAACGCCTCCAGGTCGTCACGCCAGCGTATTCTAGACCTCCCTCGTTAAACGACGCCAGTCTTCTGTCACCCACTGCGTGACGACTTTGGCCCATTAGTCCTGATACATTATACAGACATGGCCCGCAAGTCCCTCTTCAACCCAGTCAGTCTTATTGCCCACATCAGCGATCCTAGTTTTGGATGCATAATATGAGAGGGAAAGAGCCTCACGTCGCAGCCGCTTCGGGAGACGCCCTGGGCGTCGGGGGTCACGTGGTGGCTCCCGGCCACCGTAGGCGCGGGCGGACGGCGAGTTATGGGCTAGCTCGCCGTCTGGCCGTCTTATGACGACAGGCCGTGTCGACGGCGCGTTCGTGTTCCACGCGCGCCTCAAAGAGATGTCAGCAACCACGTCCCTCACCAGCCCGCAGCCTTGGCAGGCATCGGCCCGGTCCGCATGGGCCGATGCCTGCCAGGGCTGCGGGCTGCGAAAGAGATACCGCGGCCCTGGAACACAAAGGGCAAAGAAGGAACATGGATGGGTTTTAGTCAGTACAAGTCTGACACTCCCTTCCGCTCCGCCCAGAAAGGGGGGGGGGGGGTCATTTGATGATTTCACATCCTAAAAAAAAAAAAAATGTATAATATATCGATGAGTCACAATTACAGTCTAAAAACATTTGACATCATAACAATGATGCTGCATAAGCATATCATATCTCTCCCCCAGGATGTCGCGCCCGTATGCCATGTTAGTTAATGTAGTTTTCTCAGGTTCAAAGACCATAACTTGTGTGTGTGTTAGAAAAAAGAAATTGGCCTATCGCCAAAAAGGTACGTAATACCAAGAATCCAGTTCTGCCTTCAAGTTTCTTTCAGCGCTAAATCAACCAAATAATGTCTTTGTAGTAAAACTTTTGTGCTTAGTTTTTTGTCGGGACGTAAACAGTAGTAAAACGGGATTAATTAATCATTGTTAGAGACAAATGTACGGACAACCTTTTACTTGTAACGGCGACCTTTTAGTTTGACAAAAAAAAAACGTTAAAAAGAACTGCTTTTGTGATTTACTTGCTTTGAAAACAAAAACTTAAGTTAATTGGGGTTTGTTGTTTACAACCAATCTGCCTAACCTAACTGCCTACCTAAGGCGCTTTTACTGACCTCTTGCGTCTTCTTTCGTGACTTTATTTTAGCATCGTAATGTAAGTTATATTCATTTGTTAAAAAAATTAACCCATCCCCTTAAAACGCAAGCTAATGGACATGTGTATTCTCCCCATTCTGACATATGGTGCACAGACTTGGTCTTTGACTAACGTCCAGAAGTTCAAACTCAAGGTTTGCCAACGAGCGATGGAGCGCAGCATACTGAATGTAAAAATAACTGACTGGATAAGGAACACCACACTGCGCTCCAGAACGCAAATGCCTACGTAGCATATAAAGCTGCGAGACTAAAATGGGACTGGGCAGGCCATGTCTGCCGGATGCCGGCACAGCTGTGGGCCCGAATATCGCAAGACTGGAGTCCTGAAACAGCTAGACGGGGTCGCGGTAGACTGAAGAGAAGATGGCGGGACGTCTTGGATGGCTTCCTCGCGAATTGGCGAGAAGAAGCACACCATCGTCAGAAGTGGAAGGAATGGGGGGAGGCCTTTGCTCAGGAGTGGGACAATACCGTCTAACTAAAAAAAAACACGCCTGCCAATCAACAAGTGAACTAAAAAAATAAGAAAAAGTTACATGATTTTAGTGTTGAATTTCCACAAGGTAGGTACTAAATAGATTATAATATTTACTGTGCAATTAAAAGGCTCTTGTGCCGAAAAGTGGAAAACCGAAAACCAATCTTTTCATTGAAATCGGGGGACCTGTAAAAAACTATTCCAAGAAACCGTCCCCGACTGCAATGAACCCTGAAAACATGACACTCCTTTTTTTGGGCAGTTATGTAAAAATAACGTCTTCTCTCTACCAATTACTCCATCGACGGGTGAACACATAATCGTTTCCAAGAACATCATCATCTCATCAGCCTAACCTTTCCCTAACTATGTTGGGTCGGTTTCCAGTCTAATTGGATGCATCTGAATACCAGTTTTCTACATGGAGCGACTTCCTATCTGACCTATACAACCCTGTTAGTACTGGGAAATGTGTTCCAGGACCGCGGTATCTCTTTCGAACAGTCCCGCAGCCCCGGCAGGCAGCGGCCCTTACGGACCTCTTCCATTTTGCTGACATCTCTTTGAGACGCGCGTGGTACACGAACGTCGTCAGTGTCGTCATAAGACGGACGGAAGGCGAGCTAGCCCATTACTCACTGTCCACAGGTCCGCGAATACGATACCCCTTGACTTGTTGTCGGACTTTACAGCTTCTGACTATTCGTAACGATTCGACTGTCTAAAATCTACAAATGGCAGCTGACACCAACGACTTCACGTGCTTTCAGAGGCATGTAGGCAACTCAGTATACAATAGATGGTCATCCATCCACTGATCGACCTCGGCAAGCACTATTTAACCTTAAAGATCGACTCGTGCTAAACTTAACAGATTTAGACAATCTTCAAAAACTTGCAAGTAAGCGATTTCTTTATGCTCCATAAATACCCAAACGAAAATATCTTGATAGCCAATTTATTAAAGAATCTTCTACTAGTAATTTGATGTTGTGAATTCTCAAAAACTATAAAAGTAAGCTTTGGCAAAATTGATGTAATTCAAAACTTAGAATATTGATATGACCAGAATCTCTTGACACCTGAACATTTATATTTTAGCCTTTAGTTCCCAGATTTTTTTTTCTAGGGAGGGTAGAGTTGAGGGGTCTGCCTAAATTGGTCCAGATTGAACACTTTTCACAACAGACTCCGTTTTGCCATGTCAACGTTATGGTAATATGGAATATGGGCAAAGGGAATATTGAACGAAAAAAAATGTGAATATAGGAAAAATTATGCGTAGTACTAATATTTCTAAGGAGATTTAGATATAACTATAAAGTATAAGGGCCTTGTATATCAAGTCTTGCAGACATAATGTTTTGAGTCATCATCACGCCTGTAATCCCCGAATGGTTAGGCAGAGGTACCCATTAGTACACCAACATTTCGGCAGTTATGTTTAAGTCCCATTTAATTGGGGTGAGCCTATTGCCATCAACCGGGCACAAATGTAGACTCCGTAGCTGTTACTGAGAAATTACTGATGGAAAAGCCTATTGTAATGTAACCTATGTCCGTTTCTGTACACCTGACAACGTATATGCAAAATTTCAGGATGATCGGTTCAGTGGTTTAGGCGTGAAAGGTAACAAACAAACTTACTTTCGTATTTATAATATTACTTAGGATTAGGATTGCTGAGAAAGAACACACTTCACCCGTCCTGAGAACCGCTACCAAGAACCCTCAATCGGCTTTCAACCGTCAGAGCTACGAAACAAGAACTATTCTTAAAGAAAACATGACATTCCTCAACACTTAATAACTTCTACAGTTTTTTAACGACCCGCTGAAGAAGATAACCATCAAATACAAATACATTCTCTTTCATCCAGTATCGGTTAAAAAGCTATAAAATGAAGCACGTACTGAATGTTTTTCAGCTAATAAACAGACATGTTCGTGAATCTAATCCGACTTTTATAACAAGCATGTGATGAGTACAATCGTGAGCACCAATTTACACTTAGCCAGTTCTAAAAGTGGTTTACTGCTAGTGATTGCACGTTGTTACGAACTTAGATTTTTGTACATAGTTAACATAACATCACGCCTGTTATCCCAGAAGGGTAAGGCAGAGGTGTACCTTTTTTTTCAGATGGGATATCATGAAATGACCCGCCCCCGCTCTGGGCAGAGCGGAAGGGAGTGTCAGACTTCTACTGACTAAAACCCATTCATGTTCCTTCTCTGCCCTTTGTATTCCAGGGCCGCGGTATCTCTTTCGAACAGTCTCGCAGCCCCGACAGGTAGCAGAGGTGTTCCTTAAAGTATACACAGATTTCGCCAGTTATGTTTAAGTCCCATGTAATAGAAGGCCAGCCTATTGCCATAAAACAGGCACAAATCCAGACTTCATGGCTGCTACTGAAAAAAACCTGAAAAAAACATCGAAAAACCCAAGCACACTTTACCCGATCTGGTCTTCATGCTCAGCAGTCTGCGCTTGCGACTACTAGACCAACGAGTCCTTATTAGTGTGAAATCACTATTAAGTCATCCTGAACCACAGGTCCTATGCCTTGGATGTCATTGAACAACTTACCAGAAGTTGTGACGCGAAACGGCCGCGGTACATAGCCGCGAAGCTGTCGATGGCTGTGTACCTTTGCCTACGTAAGCACGATTCTGTATCACTTACTTCCTTGATGCATGCAGTGATAGCCTAGCGGTGTGACCATCGGCCAGCCAAGTCATAGTTCTAAAGTTCGCACAAAAAACACGCACCTCTGATTTTTCGAATTCATGTGCTTATAATTTATCACTTGCTACGGTGAAGGAAAACATCGTAAGGAATCCAGCAAGCCTAAGAGACACGACGGCATGTCAGAGGTCCATGGCTGGCATAAAAACTCTGACACCAGGTTAGGCACTAAATACACGATAGAGAAGACTTCCTTGAAGTTGAGTTAAACTGTAACTATTCCGATATCTGCTCTTGACTGTACAGAATAACTAGTTAATGGTATTACGCAGATGTTTAATGCTTTGTTTAAAAATATCGCCTATGGAGAAATGCTGTAAGGGACATCGAGTGCGGATGATGGATTTGAAACGTTCAGCTGAGCGGCGAAAGTCGAAAATGCAACAGCTCTCTTTATCTATTACCGATGGTACGGAATTTCCGTACCATCGGTATTTTTAAGATTATTACGTTGTTTTTAACGCCTACTGAGATTCTTCGTAATTGATGAGTATGTGTGTATGATATATTATATATCTAGATAGGTTGCAATGGAATTATAATTTAAAATGTCAGCAATTTTTGTAATTTAAAAAACGACTGCATCGTTGATTGAGTGGTCGCAAGCCGACTGCTGAACATGATATGCTAGGTTCGAATCTCAGGTTGGGCAAAATGTTATTAGGTTTTTCCATCAGGAATTTCTCAGAAGCAGCCATAGAGTCTACTCAGTGTGTGCTTAGTTAATGTTAACAGACTCCTCTATGTATATGTCGGATCCGGTCGTTAGTACGGACATAAAATTTATTGGGAAGCGCGCCTGTGTGCAGTGGTGACATCACGCGACCACTTTACTAGTGTACCCATAACACAGCGTGTATCTACAGAGCCCTGATGTTCAACTCGAGACGAGGGCGACAGTCAATGTCTGATCGCGGCGGATTTGAGACGTCTTGGAACTGTACACGATTCATTGTGCCCCGTGTTATTGTGTTAAGTTGTAATCTCAAGTAATTCGTTAGTTTTGCTAGAAACAGTGTTTCGCACCCAGTGTGTTTTCATAACCTAATGGAATAAATTCTGATATATCCGACATATATATGAATATTTTAAGCTTATAAATTACATAAGCTGAATCCAGTTGTCTGACAAATAAATATAATATTGTACCGTACATCTCTCCTCTAACCTCTTGACGATAGCTAACGTAGTGTTACGTCATGTGGAAGTACCTTTACTTTAGACTTCACTCAATAATCTCATGTTACTCCTGTTTACAAACCAAACGTTTCGAATCCCGGGCTTACGGTACACACTACGTAAACCCGTTGAAACTTCCCGGTGTGCCGGGAACTATAATCCCGTGTGAATAACAGCCCTATGGATTTCATATGAAGCGTTAGAATTTATAGACTTAGTAACTATTGAAAGATTTACTTGAAACTGTAATGGGGGATATAAAATATGGCTTGTAGTATGTGTTCTCTCTGTTAATGATAATAAACTATTCAGACGGATTATTTTACATCACTGTGTAAATTAGGTGAGTTTGAACAATTAATGGTCTGAATCACACCCTGAAATATGACCACACGCTTCATGTACACGCTGTACACAGGCACCACTCCAAATGGGACACAACATTGCACTAGATACTACATGCTGGTGGATTGGTAGTAGGTAGATTATCAGGGACCTAGTACCTACTCTTAGGTGGAGATCTATGCAGCGTGTTTCAGATAGGGTTCGTCATACTCTAGGGTGTGATGTATATAATCAAACTCAACAACTTTCTCCTTGGGAAAAAACCTCGTAATAACAGCAAAAAGGTAATTATTTAAAAGAACTAAAAAACCCGGCTGAAAAGCAAAAAACAAACAAATTTGGAACAGGCATTTGAATACAAAATTATTTAAATATGGAATAGGTCCCGGCTGCTTCAAACTATGCTTGCTTTTCTTTTGCTTTTCAGTCGGCTTTTTTAGTTTTTTAATTATTTTCAGCCTGTAAGTTTAATAATGTGAAAGATTTCACAGATGATTTAACTTTCAGATTTTTTCGGATGAGAAATCATCTAATGACCCCCCCCCCCCCGCTCTGGGTGGAACGGAAGGGAGTGTCAGACTTGTACTGACTAAAACCCATCCATGTTCCTTCTTGGCCCTTTGTGTTTCAGGGTCACGGTATCTCTTTCGAACAGTCCCGCAGCCCTGGCAGGCATCGGCCCGTGCGGACCCCTACGTGGTTGCTGACATCTCTTTGAGGCGCGCGTGGAACACGAACGCGTCATAAGACGGCCGGACGGCGAGCTAGCCCGTAACTCGCCGTCCACAGGCCAGCGCCTACGGTGGCCGGGAGCCACCACGTGACCCCGACGCCCAGGGCGTCTCCCGCGGCGGCTGGGACGTGAGGCTCTTTCCCTCTCACGTTCCGCCACCTCCTTCACTAGCATGACTGCTTCGCAGAAGGAGGTGACGGCTTCGCATTCCCTCTCGGTCCGGACCATGGCTTGAACCAGGGCCGGGCGCGAGAGGTCGCTGCCGCCAGTGTGCAGCACCTTGTCCTCCGAACGGTCCTCGCAATGGAAACACCCGGGCGTTTCCTTCCGCCCGATTCGGTGCAGGAACCTCCCGAAACAACCGTGTCCGGTGAGGACCTGCGTCAGGTGGAAGGTGAGGGCGCCATGGCGCCTCTCTAGCCACTCGGACGGGACTTATCGCCACTATGGTGGCGTGCCCTTAGTTTTTATACCTACGGTTCGACATTTCTAACAACCAAACCATATGGGACAGCTGAATATTTTTCCGCGATTCCTATGTTGGTCTCCTGAAGAAATGTTGAGTTTAACAGCATACACGTTGAATAAGAAAAATCCATCTACATCTACATATTTTTACCAATATACAAACAACAAATACCAAAAATATAACATCACATTCGATTCCCATATCAAAAACATTTCTTACTATAAATAACCGTCTTTCAAAAACCCACTTTATATGATATAGGATAAACAGAAACTTCTCGAAGGTAGGGTAGCCATCCGTCCAGATTTGTCCTGAAATGTCCAGCTTTTTGGCTCTCCGTCCAGACTGTCCGAACCTTTCATGTATGCGGATTTTAGGATTTTTGATTTTTTCACTTATCTCGATATTATTAATATGCAGTTAATTTGTTATTTTTATTGCTGTAGAAAATCTTATTTCACACATACACAGTTTTACACAAAGTATGAAATTGTCTTACGTCATTATCTCAGGTCAAGGTTGGGCACTAGTTGCCCAGGAGTTTGCTGAACTGGGCCTGTTTGGCGCAGCCGTGACACACAATAATTACCACTTTTTTTGTTTAGTTTTAAGATTTTTTGCTTATTGTTGTGTGCACTTGTCAAAAAATCCTCTTTTCTTTAGAAAGTAGAACATTTTAAATGAAATTAATACCTACTGAAAACTAAAGACGAAAAAGTGTTTCCGGACATTTTACAAATAATCCGGCTGTTTGTCAGGACTTTTCAAATTCCGAAATGGTAACCCTACTCGAAGGGTGCTTTCCGATGTGACAGCTCGGTCCTTAGGCAAAGGCGCTCAAATCCCTTAGCTGCCCGTTTTGACAATGTGTGTTTGAAAAGGGAATGGTCAAGCGTGTTGTGAAATGTTTGTGTTTGGGTTCCGTAGGAATTTCTGTTTTGCACTGCAGACTAGGGAAAACTTGAGAAACTTGTGGCTAAATAATAACAGCCATACGGGTCGATCTTCAGGTTAAGTAGCGCTTGCCTAGGTTAGTCCGTGGATGGGTGACCATGCATTATTAAGCTGTTAGTCCCCGCTGTCATTTATAGATCTTTGACAGTTGTTACAGGTAGTCATTGCCCCGTAAGTCAGAAAACCAGTCTTACCAAGGGGTATCGTTTTACCCCAGTACTAATAAAACTATTTTCAGATATACACCTACCACTGCTTGTCTCTGCATCACCCAAAGGTTGACTGGTAGAAAATGCCTATGGCATTAAGTCCGCCCCTGTACTTTTGTGCTTGAAGTGTTAAATAAATAAATAAATACTAACTGGGTTATGGAGGTCAAGTAGTCAGTCGCTTTATGTAAAATACAGGTATTCAGCTGCATCTGGTAAGACTGGAAATTGACCCTAACATAGTTGCTAAAAGGCTAGGCAGATGATGATGATGTTCTACGGGATGATGTATGTGTCACCCGTCGATGGTTTAATAAGTAGTGAGAAGAATATTTTTTTTTTAATTATCGTGAATTTCCTAGGCCGTTCCCAAAAAACAATAAAACTTTTTTTTTTCAATTACTTTTAGACAGTTACAGGCACTTTTGAAGGTCAAAAATGAAAGGATGAGGCTAAAGTCACAAGGCATAATAACTTGTGAAAGTACTGTAGTTGCCCATTACAAAGTGTAGATCTCTATGGAGAAGAACGGGCAAGAACTCCGACAATCAACTGTTTCATTCATTTTAACTGTGTAGTGTGTAGGTATTGCACTTTGTATTTTTTTTGTCCGTTTTCCGGCAACCATCGTGTGACTTTTGCCCAGCGGTCATCGTGCATACGGCTGACGTGACCCGCCCAATCCCATTTTAGCCTAGCAGCCTTTTTGCCAACGTCCACTATGCCCGTTTTGGAACGCAGCGTAGTGTTTCGAACCCTGTCTTGTCTTTTGACACCCAGAATGCTGCATTCCATTGCCCTCTGGCAAACTCCAAGGCGGAACTTCTGAGACTCGGTGAGTGACCAGGTCTGAGCACCGTAGGTTAGGACGGGCAGGATGCACATGTCGATGAGTTTGCGATTCAGGGAGATCGGGAGATCACCCTTCATTAGCGTCTTCATGGACCAGTAGATTTTCCAAGCATTTTCGACTCGGCGGTCGATTTCTCTTTCTTGCCTTTTTATGCAAATTTTAATTACTGAATTCATTAAAACAAGTTTCGCGTAGATATCTTTTTCACCATATTCTGTCATTGATCGCAATAACAGGAATTCAATACCTAGCTATCTATAGACACCTAATTACCGTTCATTCAAATGATGAAATTATATCAAACGTTCGTAATTTATGCCTCATTTGACGAGCACAAGTTAATTATTTCTGCCTCATTTCTATCCATAGACAACTCAGTACGCTAAATTGAACGCACAATTTAAAATTATTTGTTTTTGTACATTTGAAATCAATTATGTTGCATAAATAATTAATAGGTAATTATGAATATTAGTGTTGATGGATAGAAATGGAGATGTTAAATAATAACAGCCGCTCGGGTCGATCTTTAGGTTAAGCCGTGCTTGCCTAGGTTGGTCTGTAGATGGGTGACCGCCCATTACATACCTAGTCTCCTCCGTGCCTCGGAAAGCACGTTAAGCCGTTGGTTCCGGCTGTCATCTGTAGATCTTTGACAGTCGTTACAGGTAGTCAGTGGCCCAAAAAGTCTGACAACCTTACCAAGGGGTATCGTATTACCTACTACTAACTGGGTTGTGGAGGTCAGATAAGCAATCGGTCCATGTAAAATACTGATATTCAGCTGCATCTGAGAAGAAGACCAAATGTATTATACTGCTACCAAATGATATATGAAAGAAACAGGAGTAAATGAGCGTGGCGGTTGACAGGGGAGAATGGATGAAAAGAAAAACGTGTTGCGCAGACTCCAAGTAAGTACATGGCAGAAGGGCTGTGAGAAGACGATTGAATAGGTAACAGTTTTAATTTTAATCCATAACATAACATCACGCCTGTAATCCCCGAAGGGTTAGGCAAAGGTGTATCTAATAGTACACCCACATTCCGCCAGTTATGTTTAAGTCCCAAGTAATAGGGGGCGAGCTATCGCCATCAACCGGGCACAAACCCAAACTCCGCTTAGCTGCTACTGAGAAATTCCTAATGGAAAAACCCAATAACACTTTGCTAAACTCGGGAATCGAACCCAGAACCTCATGCTCAGCAGCCACGCTTGCGACCACTAGACTAACGAGACACATACTTGAATATACTAGCGGCGTCACTCCAAATGTCTCTCACATATTGCACGTCACGCATTGCATTCATTTATTTTTGGGGATAAACTGTAAGCCTGTGTAAAGGGCCCTTCATACCAAAAGGCCTGCCTAAAGGGCCCTGCACACCAGAGCCGCTGACTTCTGTTGGCAGCAGGTAAGCTGGCGGCTTCAAATCATTGCAATTCGAAAAACTTTCGGCGGTATGTCTGCGGCACGAGACGTGGAACTTGTTTTACATAACAACCGGACCGAACCGTATTCTTCAATGTCCCTCTCACCACACTGACTTCATTCACCGATCATTCTTCGTTCAGTCTATTTCTCTGTGGAATGCGCTTCCTCAGGAAATCAGGATGGCAACCAATCGTTTATCGTTTAAAATTAAATTATTATATAAAAATTATTCGCGAGTACATTCAGAAAAAGCTGGCAGTTTCGTCACAACGTTAATGTTTTCTTCGTTGTTTGTCTTTTTATTTTAGGATATCCGTGTAAATTTATATTTACATATATATAATATATTGATATATATTTATAGTATTTTGATATATCGTTATAGTATCTTATATATCCTTGTAGTTTATCTTAGTAATAAATTAAATTTTTGCAGATATATTTACACCTACCACTGTTTGTCTCTGCATCACCCAAAGGTTGACTGGTAGAAAATGCCTATGGCATTAAGTCCGCCTCTGTACTTTGTGCTTGAAGTGTTAAATAAATAAATAAATAAACATCCGAGCGTGGAGTAACTGAGCGCGTATGCCGTATGCTCATGCTAAAATTATGCTTAGAACTATTTAGCAACAAAAATACGTCGCTTCTGAGTAAAAAAGGACAAACCAACAAACGAAATTTATCAATTGTGATTGATAAAGCTAGTGACAATATTGTAACAGTTCATCATTCTTTTGCCCTTATCCCAATTCATTTGGGGTCGGCGCAGCATATCTTCTTCTTCCATAATTCTCTATTAATCGTCATCTCATCAGACACCTTCTTTCTTGCCAATAGTTGTAACAGTTAGTGAATAATAAAAGATAAAAAGTACGGCACGATATTTTTTTATTATTTAAACAGAAAAATGATTCCCTAACGACCGTAAACCCATTAAAGAATAACCCACCATTTACGCATTTTTCATTCAAGTCTATCAAAAACGTTCACCAAACAATGAACCTTAAAAATCTTTAAAAAAGAAAAATTCAGGAGACCATTAAAAATAATGAATATAAAGCTAAATAATACCATTTGGAGGTATTGTTGTGTTACAAGAGAGACTGAGCAAGGAAACGCGAATTTTATTACCAACGTAAAAGCCGAGCTTTCTTCAATTTTAACTCAATTACTAATAAAATCTTTTACACCCGATCTTCCACTCACATTCTATTATGGTTTAAAATACAGGTTTTTTTATCCAGTATTGTTTTTCTGCTTGCTAGCTCCGCCTTACGAGTTATGGGTTCAAACCTGCGAGCCATAACTTGGTGGTGATGAAATAAATAAACAAAGTCAATACTTTGTTTTTTTACCCGACTGAGGAGGGTAACGTGTTTATCAGTCTATATGTTTGTTCCCTTGTGGCACTGTAGATACCAAACGCGTAAACCGATTTTGATGATTCTTACGTCAATCGATTTGTCTTAATCTTGCGAGTGACTAAAGGCATGACAGTACTCAAAATTCAATAAGGCGACAACCAGAAGCCATATTGTGTAAAATAAAAAATAAAAGTTCACGATCTATGTTAAGTGGAATACAATTGAATAGGTAGGTATTTGAAAAACATCTTTAGGTTTCTCATATTTCAAATGTACATTTTTTATCACTTTTATTTACCAAAAGTTTTGCTCGACGAATATTTTTAACCACAATTTGCTCCCACAGTTACGAAAGCCAGACTACAGTTACTGCGAGTAAAATCCTGAAATTCCGCCACAAGTGCAGTAAGCCAACCTTACAAAAAGAAAAAGACTAGCTTGACGAATGTTTTCCTTACGTACCCGCGGAACGCTAAAAATTTCGAACTATGTTCGGAACGCGCATTAGCTACAGAAGCGAGATTTATGACATTACACTGTGGGTCAAAAAGTATGCACTACACTGTAAAGTATAAACTGTAGAGTGTAATACACTGTAGGCCATGAAAAGCACACTACATTTTATAGTTTACACTGTCCATTTTCGACCAGCCACTAGATAAAACGCTGCGTTGTATTTTTTACGCTTTCGGCTCAATGGATATTTTTTCAGGCTTTCCATTTTCTAACACGAGTGATGCATGGGTGACATTTTTTGTTTGTGATAGAGGACGGTTTAGACGTGTTTGAGTAATGGAAAACTAAATGTAGTGTGCTGTGCATGCTGCGGAATATTGAACACACATCAATAACTTGATTTGGTGTTACAAAGGCTCGTGGCAAAATAATAACAGCCGCTCGGCTCGATCTTTTGGTCTGTGGATGGGTGACCACCCATTACATACCGAGTTTCCTCCGTGCCTCTGAAAGCACGATAAGCCCGTGACGTAACGTTGGTCCCGGGTGTCATTTGTAGATCTTTGACAGTCGTTAGGTAGTCAGTGGCCCAAAAGTCTGACAACCAGTCTTACCAAGTGGTATCGTAATACCCAGTACTAACTGGGTTGTGAAGGTCAGATAGGCAGTCGCTCCATGTAAAATACTGGTATTCAGCTGCGTCCGGTTAGACTGGAAGTCGACCCCAACATATTTCGGAAAAGGCTAGGCAGATGATGGTGTTACAAAAGCAAACGTTTTTTCTATGATTGAGTAGTTTCTAACGTTATTACAATTTAAAAGTGGAATTTCAGATCGGTTTAAATTAAAAACTTCTTTATGATTTTTTAAAATAATAAAAAAAACATACATTTATTTGCACAAAACAAGACGACAACACACTACTTATGTAGGGAGCAAAAAATGCATAAAAAAAAACCGAAAAAATCCCGAATGTTATAGGGTTTTTCCATTAGGGATTTCAGTAACATCCACAGAGAATGGGCTTCTGCCCTATTGACAGCAACAGGCAAGTCCCCTTTTTCATGTACGTAGCTGCCAAATTGTGACTGTACTATTAGATAAAAAGACCTCAGCCTAACCCTTCGGGGATTACAGGTATAATGTTATTTAAAATAGTTTAAATCTTGACATATTTTTGAAGAAGATACAACCTCTGAAAAGGGTTGAAATGATGTTTGTTTAGCGAAATCAAAAACCTACGCAGTAAACGGTTAGCCATTTAAATATACAACATTATTTTAGTATATGCGAAACCTGAATATAGTTTGTTCAGAGTAAGTAACTGAAACGATTCCAATAATTTTTAAACCATGTTATATTTTTTCCCAAAAATATTTAAAAAAGTTAAAAGTTGGACACCGAGCGACTTTGAGTACCTATCACACTAATTTGGGTACCTACTGCCAAATTATTATTATCAATGAGCTCAATACGATGCTGGAGGCACGGGCTGCGTGGTGACAACGTTTTTGTGTCGACAACTAGGTAACAGAACAAGCTTATAACTTTGATAATTTTACATGATACAGTTTTGAAATTTTGTACATAGATTCTTTACATAAAAATACTAGACACGTGTATCAGGTTTTGCATATACTAAAACTAATGTTGTAGAACAATAGAACTAAACAATTAAATGGTTTACACTATACACCCAATGTACACCCCAGGGCTAGATTTACGTCAGAATATGACTGATAGATTTGGCAGAGAGTAGGGTTGGAGAAAATTGTGGGATAATATTATTATAAGATAGAAGCTACCTTCTATTATATTTTAAAGAAGTTTCTATTTTTAACCGTCTGCTAAAAAGGAGGAGGTTCTCAATTCAGCTGCTTTTTTAAATGTTTGTTACCTCATAACTCCGTGATTACTAATCCGATTTAGTGATTCTTTTTTTCATTTGGTAGAAAAAGCGTTAAATTGTATTCACATTGCTTCACATTGGGTAGTTTATGAGCTATCTCCTATATTATTAGATTTATATATCTTTATATAAATATAAAAATATAAATTATATATTTTTATATTTATATAAATATATATATATATTTTCCTCTATGCCTATGTGAATAACATAACATCACGCCTGTAATACATAAAGGGTTATACAGAGGTGTACCTTAACACTCACAATTCACATACACTCCACCTTACACACACACTACACTCATATACACATCCCTAGATACACAAACACAATCATTCACTCCACCTGCTGTGTTAACAACCACTGTAAACAAACACAAAATTCACGGTTGTATTATATAAATTGAAGCCGCAAAATCTCCGACTCCTAAGATACAGGTCTACGTACCTAGTTTAGGAGCCCGGAATCCTGACTATAACTTAAAACATGGTAGTACAACCCACTGTTTCCATAAGCTATGTACTGTGCTGTTGCTTTTCTTTTTTATGTACTAATAAACTTATTATTTCCTTTATTCATTTACAAACTTATTTTAAATATTTTTAAACATTTCTTAAAAAAAAACATATAAAAAAACATTTAAAAATATAAAAAATAGTGGTCCGCCGGTAGCGCGAGCAGGGTCCAAGCTACCGGTGGTTAGGGCTCCAGAGACAGGAACCTCCTCACAATACGAGCCGTATCGAGGAGTACTGCCTTCTGAATCAGGCCCTTGATCCAACCGCCTAAGGAGAGCTTCGAAAGATGGTCGTCGAGGCTCTTGGCTATAAGGCCATTGGCCGTCACGACGATCGGCACAATGATAGCCGAGTTCACATTCCACATGTCGACAACCTCGTGTGCCAAGTCGAGATATTTTATTTGTTTCTCTTTCTCAGCTTTCACGAGGTTCTCGTCATGCGGGATGGTAACATCGACTATCATTACGCGGCGCGCTGATCGGTCTATCACTACTATGTCAGGCTTATTGGCGACAATAGACCTGTCACTAATGATAGACTGATCCCAGTACAGCGTGACATGGTCTTTCTCGAGAACTGGGTCGGGCACATACTTGTAGTACGGTACCTCAGATTCCACAAGATAAACTTATTATTATTATTATAATACAACCACGTTAAGCCAGTTATGTTTTAGTACCATGTAAAAGAGAGCGAGCCTAATATTGGCATCAACCGGGCACAACTCTATACTCCGTGGTTGCTACTGAGAAATTCCAGATGGAAAAACCCAATAACACTTCACCCAACCAATGAGATAGAATATTTTTTAATACATTTTCCTTTTCTAGAAATTCTTCAAACGATCTGCAGTACTCTTTATACCCATATGCACCATCCCTCGCAGAGTGTTACAAAAATGATCCTATTAACCAGCGGGGTGCTTATTACAATCTCTATGGTACTTACATGGTTATGGGATGCTCATAATAACAGTTATGGGTAATGGCATGTTATTGGATGAAAGACGGGGATATTGCTCGATTATTTATGGGAATAACCGAACCTGTTGTGATAATGCCGATCGAGGTAAATATACAGCATGTACCTATACGCCAACGTTGCGGTTATTATTAATAGCTAGCCCACATTGTCCCACTGCTGGGCAAAGGCCTCCCTCTATTCCTTCCAAATATCACACTTCTGTGCTTCTTCTTTCCAATTCTTAAGGAAGACATCCAGTTCGTCCCGCCATCTCCTTCGTGGTCTGCCGCGACCCCGTGTCACATTTTCTGAGCTTTACGGACCCACAGTTCGTTCGGCATGCAACAGACATGCCCTGCCCAGTCCCATTTAAGTTGGGGAGCCTTTTAAGCCACGTCAACGATTTGCGATTTGGAGCGCAGCGTAGTGTTTCGTACATGATCTGTTAATTTTACACCTAAGATAAAAAATGTAATACCTACTCGACCCAAATGTATGGGACAAACGATTTTTTTTCGTGATAACGCATTTGGTTCCATGGAGAATGTTGTTCAGTCTGATAGACTGAATCACACTCTTAAATATGACCACACTTTTCTGATACACGCGAATTGCGAATAGACACAGCCCTAGCCAGCTTTGGCCTAAACCGCACACAAGAGGAACTTACGACGAAGAGAAACGCTTATTACTGACAGCCGTCTGTCAGATCTAGCAGTAGCCAGCCAATCTAACTTAATCTTATGCCTGTTGTCACTAACATAGGCAGCACCTAAATTAATTCCACAATAAGAAATTATTACACAGTTGAAATTTCAACTCACAGCCCTGACTTGTACCACTGCAAATCGAACGCAACAACGCTTTTATTTAGGCGTACGTTTAGGCGACTAGTATTAGGCTTGGACTATACCAAAGCGGAGATGTGCCAAGAGGAGATAAGAGGAGATGCGTAAAAGCAGCAAGCCGCTCACTGCAGCACATCGCTTCTTCTTCTTCGTCGTGTCGATGTCCCCCTTTCCCTGATGATTCCTTTTTTATAATCAAATTAGTTTTGACCAGAACTCCTACACCTCGACGACGTTGGTGGTGGCTTCAGACAGTTCCCTCAAAGTGTAGGTGAACCGCTCACCGCACACTACTCCCGTCTCTTCTTGTCTTCGCTGGACTACCAATTAAGAGACATCTCCTTTCCTCTCTGCTCCACCGTTTCCACTAAACCTAACCGGACGACGAGAAGTGTAAATGACGAAATTCTATTGGTGGTTTACAACACATGTCCTCGCCTCTCATCTCGTCTCCGCTTCGGTGGAGTCCGGCCCTTACAAACTATTATGAAAGCTATGACAGCATGTTTTGATGACATAGCTATACTTGTTGGTTAAGTATTTTCGGCCACTATTCTAGATAGTTTCGAGCGTGTATCTAGATTTGAAATCTGTCAGGTTTGTAAGCGAGATTTGTGTTTCGGAAATGGTTATTGTTTTAGAATATCTAAAGGGGATTAAGACATCATTCAATTTAGAGTTATGTTGTTTGAAGTTATGTAATGTATTTGAATGGTGTTTTAGTTTATTGCTCTCTAACTTTATGAGTTTAAAATTAAAATGAGAACAGGAAGACCATCATTAACTCCCTAGCCTTTTCCCGACTATGTTGGGGTCAACTTCCAGTCTTACCAGATATAGCTGAATACCAGTATTTTACATGGAGCGACTGCCTATCTGACCTCACATTATTACCCAGTATTACCCGATATTATACGATACGGTATTATACGATACGGTATTATACGATACCCCTTGGTCAGACTTTTTGTCAGACTTTCGGGCCACTGACTACCTGTAACGACTGTTAAAGATCTACCAATAATAGCCGGGACCAACGGCTTAACGTGCTTTCCGAGGCACGGGGGAACTCGGTAACTCGGTCTCTCTCGGATGGGTGGTCACCCATCCACAGACCAACCTAAGCCAGCACGGCTTAACCTAAAGATCGATCCGAGCGGCTGTTGTTATTTAGCCACGAGCTGCTCCGTACATCTGACAACGTAGTGCAAAATTTCAGGATAATCGGTTCAGTGGTTTAGGCGTGACAATGTAACAAACAAACAAACTTACTTTCGCATTTATAATATAAGTAAAGTAAAGTAAAGAAGCACAAAAGATAAAGATTATTGTCAATTAAATCAATAATTTCGTTCTTCATATAATATACAACATTAGTTTTAGAATATGCGAAACCTGATACACGTGTATTTTTATGTAAAGAATCTATGTACATTTCAAAACTGTATCATGAAAAATCACAAAGTTATAAGCTTGTTCTATTTGTCCGCACAAAAACGCGGTCACCACGCAGCGCGCCTCCAGCGTCGTCTTGAGCTCATTGATAATAATAATTTGGCAGTAGGTACCTAAGTTATAGCGATAGGTACTCAAAGTCGCTCGGTATCCAACTTTTAACTTTTTTAAATATTTTTGGGAAAAAATATAACATGGTTTAAAAATTATTGGGATCGATTCAGTTACTTATTCTGAACAAACTATATTCAGTTTTCGCATATACTAAAAATTATGTTACGAAAACCAACCCTCTTCACACAACAATGGTACTATCTACAACTAACTCCCAATAAAGCGATACCGACATACCCTCTTACAATATCTTTGCAGCTATAAAGTCATAACTCCTGGGATGTCCCTTGGTGCTATAGGTTTCCCTGACATCAAACTAGTCTTGCAGAACCATAAATTCTTGTTACCTTAGTGTCGTGGCAACTTTTATGGCAGCGAAGAAGGGTATCTTTGCATATTTTTACGATATTACGTTTTTATTGGGTATTATGCTACCCGTGGGTTTGTCTGTGGCTTTTAAAGGTTGGTTAAAAGTTGTTTTTTTAGATAACAAAACTACTACTAGATTGTTTTAAGCTTTCTCGGTTTATAACTAAACTTACACTGTCACTTACTGTGTCGGTTGCGATAACAATTAGTCGCTTACGCTGCAATTCTTAGATAACTACGTAACTTACGATACTGATACTAATACTGTTAGCCTGTGTCATCCCACTGCTGGGCAAAGGCCTCTCTCCATGACTTCCAAATTCTTCGATCCAGGGCCAATGTGGACCACTGGTCGTTAGTTTTGTCCAGCTCGTCCCGCCATCTCCTGCGAGGTCTACCGCGTCGCCTTCTGGCTGTGTCAGGTCTCCACATCGTGGTTATTTTGGCCCACAGCTCGTCGGGCATGCGGCAGACATGGCCAGCCTTATCCCACTTTAGCTTAGCGGCTACGATAATATTATACTGATAATGTCGGTTACTCTAAAATAAAACCGTTGTGCTAACGACAAACTTAGCATTTGCTATAACTTTCGAATTGATTGTATCTTAGCGGGAAATGTCGACGAACCAAGTCCGTTATAGTTTAAAATGTCGTTTGCGATGAAGAACGCTGTTTAGGTAAAAATGTCCCTTTCGATAAGTCGGTGGTAATGGCTCGATATCTTCCGTGATCGACCGTGATTTGTTTGCACCTAACTATTTATTTGTTCTGTATGGTGTCCGGACGTAAAGAATAGCACCATCCCATATCTTCCCGTGGGTGTCGTAAGAGGCGACTCAGGGACTTACCAGAGAATGGGCAGCAGCGTTCTCTGATTCTACAACAACCATACTGCGATCGCCAACCCGCCTGCCAAGCGTGGCGATTATGGCAAAACCCCCCTTCTTGAGGGAGGCCTATGTCCAGCAGTGGACTTTTCGGCTGAGATGATGATGATGATGAACTATTTATTTACCTTCCACACGCATTCTCCAGTCATCCCACGATCATGGAGCTTGTAACAACGTCGAAATATCAGGAACTCAGAGTTATAACAGACAGCGTCAGTTTATCTTACTAGATTATTTGATCGAAATCGATTATACAACATTATTTTTAGTATATGCGAAACCTGAATATAGTTTGTTCTGAATAAGTGACTGAATCGATTCCAATAATTTTTAAACCATGTTATATTTTTTACCAAAAATATTCAAAAAAGTTAAAAGTTGTACACCGAGCGACTTTAAGTACCTATCGCAATAATTTAGGTACCTACTGCCAAATTATTATTATCAATGAGCTCAAGACGACGCTGGAGGCGCGCGCTGTGTGGAGACCACGATTTTGTGCGGACAACTAGGTAACAGAACAAGCTTATAACTTTGTGATTTTTCATGATACAGTTTTGAAATTTTGTACATAGGTTCTTTATATAAAAATACTAGACACGTGTATTAGGTTTCGCATATACTAAAACTAATGTTGTATAGTATATTAGTACTTTTTATCTGACTGCTTTTGGTCTAGTGGTCGCAAGCGCTATTCATGCGCATGAGCTCCAGGGTTCAATTCCCAGGTCAATGTGTTTTTAAGTTTTTACACCAAGAATTTTTCAGTAGCAGACACGGAGTCCGCAATAGGCCGCCATTACTTGGCACTTAAACATAATCAGGAAAATTTGGGTGCAGCTTCTAAGGCACGCCTCTGTCTAACCCTTCGGTAATAACTGGCGTGATATTATGTTAGTTCCAGTTCTTTATTTCACCACGTCCATTTTAATCCACATTCCAGTACTTCCAGTGTATTAACGCCAACTCCATTCAGTGCACTGTCGTGCAAGCGAAATATATTATTCACTGACTAAACTGCGATGTCCGTTATATTTAGTACGAAGGCTACATGCTATAAGAGCGATCAGAGTAAGGCGTCGTACAGAGTGAAAGCGTGGTGACTGGGGCAGTGGCGAGCGCGATTTTAGTGCTTTTCCAGGCAGCGCAGAGGTCACTTTGGCTGCATGCTTTTGGGCTATAAGGGGAGGATAGGAGGTTGTTATTGTGGAGGTCAGATAGGCAGTCGCTCCATGTAATATACTGGTATTCAGCTAAATCTGGTTAGACTAAAAGCCTACCTATAAAGGGTGTAAATAGACCCTTAACGAAGCCGAAAGAAACTGGTTCTCCCCGTCTTTGCGATCATTTTTTTTGTTCTAGACCATACCTGGGAACCCTAGAACACGGAGATTTTACGGAGATATTGGGAGTCAAATTTTCAACTTTTTCACAAGTTTCTTTTTAAATAAATGTTTATTTAATTTAAGTTTTCACTTATTTTAAGTTTTCTTCTTTAAACACGTCCACCCGTACTATTCAATCTATCCATCATAACAATGCTTTGAGTGCGTTCCATCGAGTATTACCGTAAAACGTCATTTTTCACCCCAAAAAAAAAAGTTGCTTCCCAGCAATAATTTTTGCGTAAAGTTACTTAGTTTGAAGTACAGAATGATTGGTTGACGGCTTCGTGAAGGGTCTGTTTACACCCCGTATAGTTTTGAGAAAAGCCTAGGCAGATTGATTGTTGTTTTAGGTACTAAGTAGGTAATATTCAGAAGCCCGAAAGTTTGAAAACCTGTCTTACCAAGGAATATCTTGTTACCCAGAAATTGGGTTGTAGAAGTCAGATAGGCAGTCACTCTGTTACGGCTAAAAGCCCAAGTGTGGCTGCACCTAGTTCTAGCTGGCTAAACCTAGGTGCGGCCGGCAACAGTTGTGTATCCTTTTTATTGCTTGGACACACTGACCAAATTGATTAGGTTAGGTTAGGTTAGAACTGGGACCATGCGCATGCTACATCCAAATTGGTTGCATGTTCTAACCAAAGATAAGTAGGATACATCTAAGTTTAACCGGCTGCACCTAGGCTTAGGCCGCTTCGGCTATTAGCCGTAACAACTTTATTTAAACTACTGGTATTCAGCTGCATCTGGATCAAAGGCATTTAAATTTTACGAGCGATAGACGGGACAAGACGAAGATAATCGTAATCCGGTCTGTCTAGTGTCACCCGCTTGTCAGGTAGCATTTGTGTGTCAAAATCGAAAGGCTGTTGCTAATCGTCCGCTAAGCGGATGAATAAAATAAATTATTGGTCCGTTTAGCGGATGAATAAAATAAATTATTAGTCTGTTGAGCGGATGAATAAAATTAGCGGACGACTAATGAAAATTTTATTAATCCGATTAGCGTATCACTAGACACTTCAAAATCGAAAATGTCCACGATCAAAATTTTTGTTTGAATAAATTCCCAGTGTCCGCTCTATAATTCTTTTAAATATCTTTGATCTGGCTAGACTAGAAGCCGTCCCCAACAGAGTGGAGAAAACGCTTTGCAGATAATGATGACTTCGCCCCCGCCCCCGCTCCCGCTCATGCTCCCTGACCCAAGCCTGCTACAAAAGCTATGAGACTAGCGAATCAATTGTTTCTCTAATTCTGTTTGGATGATGTAAATATAGTCAGTTGAACAATATTGATGGGTGTGCAAGAATAGTTATTGCGTTGTGTGTTTATTTTGAATCGTTATGTACTGTGTTATTTATTGTTTACTAGCTTTTGCCCGTATGAGAATGTGGGGATGGATGTGTGGAGTGGCAAAAATGGATAAAGTGAGGAGGTAGTTTGAAAGTGGAGCCTGTTACAGAAACGATGAAGAGGAGTCGCTTGACTTGGTATGGACATTTGATGAAGAAGGATGGAACACATGTGGCTAAAAGAGTGATGAATGTATATGTTGATGGAGGGAGAGGAAGACCAAAGAAAAGATGAATTGATTGTGTAAGGAATGATATGAAGGAAAAATGAGCAAATGATAGCTTGACGGTTGACAGGGGAAAGTGGACGAACAAAACGTGTTGCGCCGACCCCAAGTAACATGGTACAAGGGCAGCAGGACTAGCTTTTGCACGGGGCTTTTATTTTGTCTTAAGTGTCTCTATAGCAGTAGTCAGCTGAGGTTCCGACATCACTTTATTTCATCATTTTACCACCAGATTCCTCAATATAAGGCTAGATTTCATAGGGTGTACTTGTACTTTCTGGAAGTTGTAAGCCATAAATTGAAAAAAGTCCGAAAATTTCAAAGCTTTTGGAGCAGATATACACGTACATAAATTGTTCGAAGCAAATTTGGATTTACACTATTGGTATTTATCCTAACCACATCCCAAAAATCAGTACAGTGCAATTATTTGCGACCTACGACGTCTTAGTTTTTTTTTGTGTTTAGGTTTTTTATTACTTCATCATCATTCTCTTGCCGTTATGCCAATTTATTAGCGGTCGGCGCAGCATGTCTTCTTCATCCATACTTCTCTATTACTCGTCATCTCAGCGGTCACCTCCATTCTAGCCATATCATCCTTCACACAGTCCATCTATAGTTTCTTTGGTCTTCCTCTAATGTTATCCGCTATCCGCATTTTTTTATACTCAAAACTTTCCTCATTCCTCCGCATCACATGTCCATACCACGATAACCAATTACCAAACAACTTTTCAGTCAATCATTGTTGACTATTTGACGTTTGTAATATTCGTTTCTTTCTACATTTTCATAAAATATTTCGTGGTACTGGTATGTTCCAAATTATTGTATTGTAGGTTTTTAACACATTTTTCCTTATACAACATTAGTTTTAGTATGTGCGAAACCTGAAACACGTGTCTAGTATTTTCATGTAAAGAATCTATGTACAACGTTTCAAAACTGTTTCATGAAAAATCAAAAAGTTATAGGCTTGTTCTGTTACCTGGTTGTCCGCACAAAAACGTGGTCACCACGAGGCGCCGCGCCGCCGCGCGCGCGCCTCCAGCGTCGTCTTGAGCTCATTGATAATAATAATTTTACAGTAGGTACCTCAATGATCGCGATAGGTTAGTGCCGCTCGGTGTCCAACTTGTAACCTTTTATTAAATATTTTTGGGACAAAATATGTTTTAAAAATTATTGGGATCGATTCAGTTACTTATTCTGAACAAACTATATTCAGGTTTCGCATATACTAAAAATAATGTTGTAATAATAGCTCGGACGCTGTTCCCGATGCCGGTGGGCTACTATTTTTTTTATATTTTTAAATGTTTTTTATATTACTTTGTGTAGAAATATTTAAAAATGTAAAATATATGTATACAAAATAAATAAAGGAATAATAATATTGTATAGAACAGACATCTTTTGGTAAAAAATTCCGAGATTAAAGCGAAGTTAAAGGCATTCATTATATTAAGAAGGTTTAAATTATAGCTACAGAGAATATTATTACATTCAGCAAAAAAGTGAATAAAGTAACCTTCAGGCTATTTTTCTATGAAAAATAACAACATTACTGGAAAATGTTTTAAAACAATAAAGAAAAATAAACACGGGTTAAATCTTTCTTGTTTATTAATTTCAACTATTAAAAAATAAACAAGGAAGATTATTTTTTGCCTGAAGCGGAATAAAAAATTAAGAAGTACATAAAGTCAAATTCTTTGCTATTTTTTTTTAATATTACTTAAAAGGGCCTTAGATGTTTTTAAATGAAAACATAATTACCTGAGGGTATTACTAGCGGTAATATCTTTGAAATGGGCTGCCTTTTTAAGAGCCTGATAAAATATTCCATGAAATACCTAGTCTTACAAAGGTGGTCCACTCAATGTACCCGAAATAAAATACCTGCCATAATAGGTACAAAGAAAAATAAATAATACATTAGAATAAAAATTATGAAACATCCTGTTAATGATGTTTACGTGTCAAACGGGAAAACATACCTACCCAGCGCTCGATTCGAGTAGATCATCGCTCGCAATAGAGTGTTTTAATACTGAATAATATTTTTATTTTTCAATTAATTTTTATTTTAAAATTAAAATCTCATAAATACCTATTTTTTAAACACTTTTTCACGGTTTATACTTACTCACACTTTCGACGCTGTTGCAAGCGCCATGATCGCGGTTTCAACCCGCGATCATGGCGCTTGCAACAGCGTGGAAATATCGGGAGCTCAAAGTAATGAACAATCACGGAAGATATCCCGTAAGTGACAGTATAAGTTTACCTAATTTTTTATGAATATTAAGTAGTCATTGTATACATGAAGTGGGCTGCCGTTGTAAGACGACTAAAAAGTCACGGTGCATAGTTTTTAAACTAACATGATCACTAACATTATCATAAACACTGAAAATGGGATAGTTGCCGATATTTCGGCGCTGTTGCAAGCACGGATCACAGATAAACTGTAAGTTATTGCGGGTGGGTGTTTAAAGCAGACAAATCGGTCTACCCTCTTTCTTGTTCGTTTTTTTACGCTCGATACCACTACCACTGTCACTCACAACTCGATTCGATTCGATTTGTCTGCTCATAAAGACCTACCCGCAATAACATCAGTTTACAAACAGTTTTTTTTTTCAGTGATAATGATAATGTTAGTGACCATGTCAGTTAGTGTGCTTTTCAAGACACTGAGGGAACTCGATATGTAATGATGAATGATCACCCATTCACGAACCAACCTAGGCAACGATTGCTTAACCTTAAAGATCGACCCGTGCTGCTGTTATTATGTAGCCACGAGTTCTTCAAATACCTACCTAAAGGTACGTTTTTAAAATGCGTGTAAAATATCTACAAGAAGCACTGTGGTTCATTTGTATTCATCTGGGTATGAAGTCTCATTTCTATTTCTCTCTTTGAGCAGAAAGCTCAGAAAATAATAGGGTATTTATTTTGTTTTTTCACGTCGTTATTGTACACAAATGCCAATAAATCCTTTAAATAGATTTCTTGTTTTTTTGTGAATATTTCTACTGTGAAAAACAAAACACAATCGGCTCGTCGTATTTTCTTTTGAGAATTGCTACGTATGTTTGCTTATAGAATTAGCTTCATTAAGTTAGACTGCTTCGCTGGTTTTCCTGGGATCGATTCCCGGGTCGAGCAAAGTTATATTAGGTTTTTCCATCAGGAATTTCTTAGTAACAGCCACGGAGTCTGATTTGTGCCCGGTTGATGGGAACTCGGTATGAATTGGGTGGTCTGGTCACTCATCTACAACCAACCTAGGCAAGCGCGGCTTAACCTGAAGATCGATCGAATGGGTGGTGTTATTAATACCACAAGCTCCTCCTTTGATGGTCTGTACTACACCCTTAAATATGACCACACATTTTTTATACATGCTGTATAACGCGTTTTATCACAAGAGATACACAAAAATACCCCGAGTCTCGTTAAAAATATTCTCCAGTCAGCAAAACCCAACCTTTTCAGCTGACTTACTTTCAGCAACGTTTCTTGCCGACGCCATTTTAATGACCTCCATTTGATTTTTTGCTAATATAACAAGACTTAAACCATCTTCGTTTTATAAATAAATTATTATAGGACGTGAACAACACGCTAACGAGACTGTCTGAACCTAATAAAAATCCAGTCAGATGGTCTAAAATATTAATCCACTTTAAGTAACTGAAAATTCAAGTCGAGCATCTTAATTACCGTACCGCCTGACACGCGAAGTAGAGCATACTCCCACGTGTACTGTTAGAGAGAGAGGGGATATAATTAGTTGTTCGCACTCTTCATTTGACTTGGGTGTACTTAGCTAGTACTCGAACATACCCTTTGTTGTGGTACAAGGTGTGACCGATGGCGGGGTTAGATTTTTTTTTGTTTTTTTTTATCACTGTATTCTTGGCTAAACTCCCACTCTTGTAGTCCTTTCAGTTTATATGACTGTGACTATGTGTCACTGTTAAAATCAGTGTTTTTTATTTTCACATCAGTAAAGTAAGCTACTGACAACGTTAAGTAAGCAATTCTTGAATGGTTAGGTTAGGTTTTTAGCGAGTTTAAATCCCATGTAATTAGGGATGAGACTATCGACATCAGCCGGGCACATATTTAGACTCCGTGATTGCTACTGAGAAATTCCCGGTGGAAAAACTCAATAACACTTATAGACACAATTTTTTTTTTTTACCCGGAAGTTATTTTTATATATTTATTTTGTACCCTATCACAATGTTTTCTTATTTAACCCAAAGGTTGACTAGTAGAGAATGCCTTATGGCATTAAGTCCGCCTATGTACCACTATTGTACATGAAGTTTAAATAAATAACACTTTTGTTCGACCTGGGAATCGAACCCTGAAACTCATGCTCAGCATTGTTGTATTAGCGACTACTAGACCAACGAGATAAGTCTATGAAGATTGCAACTATCAAAATGACATACTCCAGTAAGGAGTTCCTCTGTTTTGCGGTACACATAATACATATAATATTGTTTTCGAAAGCATATTGAACTTTCGCAAAATTGTGTCAAATGAGTTTATACGCTGTTATTATGTTCACAGAATACATCTACCTACTAAGTTTCAACTGTGTAGTCCTAATAGTTTTGGAATAGAGTTGCTATGACATACAGACGGACAGACAGACATGACGAATCTATAACAGCTTCGTTTTTGCCATTCGCCTACGGAACCCTAAAAAGAGTGTTTGTACCGAAGAGAATCGTTAAAAATTATACCGCTTCATTATTACTTAGACAGGAAACGGGATATTTACCATGTTTACTATTGTGTGTTTTGTATTTTGTGTTTTTTTTTTGTTTTGTTTTTGTGTTTGTTTTTTGTGTTTTTGTTTTTTTGTTTTCTATTTTTTTTTTGTTTGTTTTTTTTTTTTTTTTTATAATGTTAGTGACCATGATAGTTTAAAATCTTATATACCGCTTCAGCTTATAACTTACGTTCAAAATCACAGCCCCGTCTCTTTAAGTTGGTAAAGTAAATATTAGTCTTCAATTTGCCGTGTTGTCTTTGTCTCTGGTTACTTTCCCGAAGATATCTGGTGGTGTACAGTCGTAATGACTGGATCGACCGTTTATCAGCTTGAATAAGGGGTTGTACTATATAGGGCGGTTTTTGGATGTTGGAGGTGAAATTAATAAAGGGAAGAATGGGGTGTCGTGAAAATAGGGTTCAAATAATGAAAAGTATACATGATCATAATAAAGAGTTAAAGATCGGTATTTCAAGTTCATGAAATCCTGTGAATGACATAACATAACATCACTATAATCCCCGAAGGGGTAGCCAGAGATGTACCCATTAGTAAACCCACATTTCGCCAGTTATGATTAAGTCCTATGGGACCGAGCCTATTGCCATCAACCGGGCACAAACCCAGGCTGCTACTGAGAAATTCCTGATAGAAAAACCCAATAACACTTTGCCCGACCTGGGAATCGAACCCAGGACCTCATGCTCAGCAGACGCGCTTACGACCACCAGGCCAACGAAGCAGTTGATTAATGACTATGAAAATATTGAAAATCATATAAAGCAATGTATGAATTGTATAAAAACAGGTTGGGGATTGATCACAAGGCTCACAAAGCGCAACTGGCTGCTTGGCTTCGATTCCCAAGTTGGGAAAAGTGAAAAGAAAATTTTTAGTAATTATCTGTAGTCTGTTAATGGTAAAAAGCTTTACATCATCATCATCTGCCTAGCCTTTTCTTAACTATGTTGGGGTCAGCTTCCTGTCTAACCGGATACAGCTGAATACCAGTATTTTACATGGGGCGACTACCTATCTGACCTCCACAACCCAGTTCGTACTGGGTAATACGATACCCCTAGGTAAGTCTGGTTGTCTGACTTTTTGGGCCACTGACTGTAACGACTATCTAAGAAAAAAAAAAAACATTAACAGACTACAGATAATTACTAAAAAAAAAAAAAATCTACAAATGACTCCCGGGGCCAACGGCTTAACGTGCTTTCCGAGGCACGGAGCAAACTCGGTATGTACTCCTCAGACCAACCTAGGCCAGCACGGCTTAACCTAAAGATCGATCCGAGTGGCTGTTATTATTTAGCCACGAGCTTCTCAAAAGAAAAAAAAGCTTCACAAAAGACTTTAATTATTTGGACAGCCGTGAAGCCATTATCAGTAGCTCCCTGCCCTTGTCCTATGTTACTTAGAGTCGGCGGCGCAACAAGTTTGTTTCTTCCATTCTCCCCCGTTTTTATTTCATATCATTCCTCATACAATATTTTCCTTACTCTTCCTCTAACAAGCGTGAAGTGATATTATAATATTAATATGTAGGATACGGCCGTTAGTACGGACATAAAATGAATTGGAAAGCGCGCCCTTGTGCAGTGGTGACATCACGCGACCTACTTACCAGTCTACCCACAGCAAAGCGTGCTTCTACAGAGCCCTGATGTTCAACTTGAGGGAGGACGACAGTCAATATCTGATCGCGGCGGAGTTGAGACGTCTTTTAACTTTACCCGAGTGGTTGTGCCTCGTGTTATTGTGTTAAGTTGTAATCTCAAGTAATTCGTTAGTTTTAACACCCAGTGTGTTTTCATAGCACGAAACCCATCGTCTGCCCACATGATGTACGAGCCTTACGGAATAAATCCTGACATATCCGATAAATACAATTTAACTGCGTCTTGATTAATACAATCTCTTGATGCACAATTCAATTATTTGATTTGCTTAGCCAGTCAATGAACACAAACGATTAACCTATTACAAATTAGCCTATTGAACAAGACGCTAATAATAGCACTGCAATTAACTAATACCTATTACAATAATTACGTCATTATCACTAAAACAAAGTCTATATCCTCTACTAACCGCAAACAATCCTATAATAGACCTGTAATGACAAACTATCTACCTAAAGGGTGTAACAAGACCCTTAACGAAGCCGAAAGGCTCTTATTCTCCGCGTCGTTGCGATCATTTCTTTGTTCTAGACCATAACTGGGAACCTTCTAGTTACGGAGATATTGGGGGTCAAAGTTTCAACTTTTTCACAAGTTTCTTTTTAAATAAACGTTTTTTAATTTAAGTTTTCACTTTAAACACCTCATCAACAACATCCTATTCAATATATCCATCAGCACAATGTTTTGAGTGCGTCCTACCGTAAAACGTGATTTTTCATCCCAAAAAAAAAAGTCGCTAAACAATAATTTTTGCGTAAAGTTACTTAGTTTCATGAACAGACGCCAGCACATCAAGCTACCACAATCTGTCAAATTTCTTTAATAGATTTTCAACTTTATCGCTAAAGCATTAGGTTCACGGTTGATTGGGAAAATTTGGCAGTTTCGAGTAACTTGGTGTGCTGACGTCCTGTACATAATGCTTGGTTGACGGCTCCGTGAAGGGTCCGTTTACACCCTGTATACAATATGGAAGGGATAAATTTACACTCTGACTTAGAGTTCAGGTGGTGAGGTTTCTCGAACGTGTCTGAACTTTGATGGGAACAACACCAAAAACAAGTGTTCAAAAACATACTTTATGTCAATGTAGTTAAATATGATTCCGATTTTTAGGGTCTCATCTTTTTTTGAGTATTTTCGGAGATTACCTCAATCAAACTTACAAACTTAACGTTTTTATAAAGTAAGTTGAGAAGGATAGGTTACATTGCTACACGCTGTATAACTCAGCGCTAGAAAAACATTATGTTGTAACAACAGCGTATTAACACTCCATACGTCATCGTGATTGGTTTACTAGCGTTTTGTAAACCAGTATAATTTTCCTCACTACGCTTTTAAAATGTAGATTATTGTAGATAGTAAATCACTCTGATAGTTTTATAAGTTGGCTCTTCGATGATCAATGTACATTGTATTTATTTTAAGCACTTTTTTAACTGGCCGACTGACAGAAAAAGGAGATGGGGCATTTCTGGGCCAGACTGTAACAAGTTGATATGGTTTAAAAAAAGCTTTATATTTTTCTATTAGATTCCCAGCTGCTTGTTAACTTTTTATTTTGTCTTACATTTTTGTGTAGTAAGTAACGCTAACGACTTACTGTCGGGCCTACGCTGTCCCCCAGTACTAAAATACAAATGCTGTATCCATGATAATATTGTAATACCAAATGATTTGAAAAGAGTAACCATGGAGTTTCTCGCCGGTACTTCTCCATAGGAAACGACCAACCCGAACCGTGCACCTTTTTGTTGACGTTTTATAAGTGAATAAAATATTTTGATTTCACAATATAAAAAATTAGGCAAATTCACAACCTTAAAGACGAGAAATCTTAAAAATAAGTTTATGTCTATTAAAACAAAATAGCAATCGCAGTAAAAATATCAGCTGTTTAGTATACGTTGTTGCCAACTTGTTGCATAACCTCAGTTTTACTAAATCTCTTATAACTCTGCTCTCAGACTGCCAAAATCCGCAGAATTTTCAGTAATGGTTTTATAATATGTCGGATCCGGGCATTAGTATGGACATAAAATGAATCGCATGTGCGCCGGTGGTGACATCACGCGACCTACTTACAAGTCTACCCACAACACGGCGTGCTTCTACAGGGCCATAATGCGAGGGCGATAGTCAATGTCTGATCGCGGTGGAGTTGAGACATCTTGAAACTGTACCCGATTCATTGTGCCCCGTGTTATTGTGTTAAGTTGTAATCTCAAGTAATTAGTTAGTTTTGCTAGAAACAGTGTATCGCACCCAGTGTATTTTCATAGCACGAAACCCATCGTCTGCCCAAATGATGTACGAGCCTTACGGAATAAATCCTGATATACCCGACAAATACAATTTAACTGCGTCTTGATTAATACAATCCCTTGATGCTAATAAATGACACCATTTTCATCGTTTTACATTCAGGCCCAAGAATATATGAAAGCGTATCTGTCTCCCTTGTATTACATACTTTACACTACTACATAACATAACATCAAGACTGTCTTTCCCTGAAGGGTAAGGCAGAGGTGGACCTAATAGTACACCGTTTCGTCATATCTTAAAGACCAATGTAACAGGGGCGAGCATATTGCCATCAACCAGGCACAAATCAAAACTCCGTGACTGAGAAATTCCTGACACAAAAAAAACATAAAAACACACACACACAAAACAACAAAAACACACAAAAACACAACACACAAACAAAAAACACAAAAAAATAATTAAACAAAAAAAACACACGAAAACACACACAAAATAAAATGAATGAAATACACTTTGCTTGACCTGGGAATCGAAAAGGACCTGAAGCTCAGCTGTCAAGCTTGCTACAACTGGACCAATAAGGTAGTCTAATCACATTGGTTGAAATCCACATTGTTTCGCTCCGTTTGTTTCCAATTTGGTGGAAACCGGGCTATAGAAACCCACCTTAACGCTTCCTCCTTTCCTATTCGCAATCAAAGGCAGAATTAGATGAAATTCGCGATAACAGACGCGCTTATTATCTTTCGTAAAGTCAACATGGCGTTGAACATGCTTTTGGTAAAGTTGTTAACTGTTTTTGTTAGCGAAATTGAGTTTGGTTTTGATATAAATAAAAAAATGTATCTGTTTAATTTAAAATAATGAAATCTCCAAACTTAAGTGGCAGTGGGCAGGGCACATTCCTCGCAGAACGGATGGCCGATGGGGCCGAAAAGTTCTGGAGTGGCGACCGCGAAGCGGAAGATGTTGCGTTGGAAGGGCTCCCACTAGGTGGACCGATAACCTGGTGAAGTTTGCAGGAATCCGCTGGATGCGAGTCGCACGGGACCGGTCAATGTGGCGACACTTGGGGGAAGCCTATGTCCAGCAGTGGACGTCTTTCGGCTGAAATGATGATGATGAATAAAATGTCCATAATTTGTTAGTAACATTATTTTAAAACTATGTAAGTCGGAAAAAATCTTAGACAACATGCAGACACAGACTTTCCTACTACTGCAGATTCAGGTCTCTCTTCAGTTCAGGATTCCGTTGTCATTTCCTCGAATAAGGCGAGTTTGTGAGGCTGATTTTTTGCGCATTATAGCGTAATAATCATCCACCCTCGCGTCGGCAAACATGCCCGAGGCTCTACAACACCGAGGCAGTCCCACCAAAATCCTAAAGGCGTTGTAGTACTGCACTCTTAGAGCATTGTAGGCCTGCTGTGTACAGTTGGTCCATAGGGAGCTCGTGTAAAAGCTTTGATAGTGTTGTTAGTTGTTAGTGTCAGTTTGTTATTGTATTTTGTTACTTTTTTGTTGAAATTCAGTTGCTTTTCAGTAAGGATTTGCACTTGCAAAAACACTTGTGCTTTGTGACGAAAACACAAGATTTTTTATAGTCAGTCGCAGGTTTTTTCTAGCCGGTCCCGCTATCTTATACAAAGTCTGCCGTGTCGCCTTTTGGATGTGTCAGGGCGTCACATAGCTGCCGCGGCAAATCGCCGCTCAGCGGACAGACCTCCGGCGCGATCTCATGGTGACATGGAGAGAGCGACTGTCGCAACCCCGTGCAGGGCACGCCACCATAGTGGCGATAAGTCCCCTCTTTGAGGAGTGGCTAGAGAGGCGCCACGGCGCCCTCACCTTCCGCCTGATGCAGGTCCTCACCGGACACGGTTGTTTCGGAAGGTTCCTGCACCGAATCGGGCGGGAGGAAACGCCCGGGTGTTTCCATTGTGAGGATCGTCCGGAGGACACGGTGCAGCACACTGTGGAGGCCTGCCCCGCTTGGGCGTGTCCTCGTAGAGGCGATTGGCGGCGGCGACCTCTCGCGCCCGGCCCTGGTTCAAGCCATGGTCCGGAGCGAGAGGGAATGGGAAGCCGTCACCTCCTTCTGCGAAGCAGTCATGCTAGTGAAGGAGGTGGCGGAACGTGAGAGGGAAAGAGCCTCACGTCCCAGCCGCCGCGGGAGACGCCCTGGGCGTCGGGGGTCACGTGGTGGCCCCCGGCCACCGTAGGCGCGGGCCTGTGGACGGCGAGTTATGGGCTAGCTCGCCGTCCGGCCGTCTTATGACGACAGGCCGTGTCGACGGCGCGTTCGTGTTCCACGCGCGCCTCAAAGAGATGTCAGCAACCACGCAGGGGTCCGCACGGGCCGATGCCTGCCAGGGCTGCGGGACTGTTCGAAAGAGATACCGCGGCCCTGGAACACAAAGGGCAAAGAAGGAACATGGATGGGTTTTAGTCAGTACAAGTCTGACACTCCCTTCCGCTCCGCCCAGAGCGGGGGGGGTCATTTGATGATTTCCCATCCTAAAAAAAAAAAAAAAAAAAAAAAAAAGGACCTCATGCTCAGCAGTTGGGCTTGCGATCACTAAACCAAGCGGAAGTCATAAAAATGTTTTATTAAATAAGTTTATTGCCTAGCATTTACTACTGATTTAGTTCGGATCAGCGGATTTTATTTATCCATTTCACGCTCTACTTGATCGCATTTTTCCGTTCCATATTCACCCATAAAAAGATTCTTAGAGCAATTTTTTTCACCAATGAAATTTATCGAGATCAACCCATCTAAACGACGTTCAACAGTGTGTTAACAGTCCGTAACAATGATGACATTGACGGCTTGAACGCGCTAATATTTCGTCATCATAGTCATCTTCACTATAAGATTAAACTATCACGGTGCTAGCACCGAAATATCGGGAACTGAAATCATATATTTACCATGTTTACAATCAGTAAACATGGTAAATAGCCCGTTTCTAGTTTTAAAGATATAATTTCATCTTCACTGCCAGTCATGTTCCACTCACTGCTAAGAATAGACTCCAATGGCCTCCATCCACTTTTCCCTGCAACCAGGTCTTACCCCGGTCTTCTGAATGTCGCCGTTGGTCTTTCAACATACTGTCTACCGTTTCTTGGTAGCCATTCAGTGAGGGCTTATATACCATATTACAACTTTACCAAAGGTTTTGTTATCCATACTCCATAATAGGTATTATAAATACTAAAATATCTCCGTCAACTAAAAAGGGACTGGGCAGGATATGACTGCAGCATGCTGGATAAACTATGGGCCAGAATAGCAGGTAACTGGTGCCCTGACACATGGGAGGCGGAGTCGCGGCAGGCCACGAAGAGGATGGCGGGATGAACTGGACAGGTTCCGTCAAAACTGGAAGGAGGACGCGCGGGTTCGAGAGAAATGGAAAGAGAAAGCCTTTGTCCAGGAGTGGGACAGAGTGGCTAGAAAAAAAAATAAGTAGCTCTGTCAGTGTTCAATAAAATGCGAACATATATTTTTCCTGAAATATTATGAATTAATGCAATGAATTGCAGTGATTTATGTAATTTAGAATCAAATTAATTATTTTCTTGTTTTTTTATGTGTGCAACAATAATGTGCCTTAAATTTTTTTTAAGTGTGGTAACACACTTTTTCTTGTTAACTTGTAAAAGTTCGTTGAGCGTAACTCGCCATTGTTTTTTCCTTTTTCTTGAATTATAATTGAAATCCATATTTTTCTTTCTATCTTTGTTTTATTAAAAACATTCAGTCTGCTTCTCCGTCTGTCTGTGTCTGAATGCTACCTTCTTGACGTATTAACAGCTGAACTACACTGCACGAATTTTGGTGCTCAGATAGATCTCGGTTAGGATATGGATACTTTTTATCCCTGTCGCTCATTGCCATGGGATAATCTCCGACTGTTGCCGTTGCTTAAAGCCGGCCGGCACGAGGTTGTCAAAACTAACTTCTAGTGTAATCGAGCTCTGTTCATGCCAGGCCCAGAACAATATTCTCAATTTGCAGACGTATTACGATATTGCTTAGTTAGAACAAAAGATACTGTTAAGTTAGATAGTTATACTGCTTACCAAGTTTTCAATGAATAAGATATCGGTTACTTGAGGTATATTGAAAGTTTGAGAACCCCTATTCTGAGCAGAAACATGGACGCTACTGAAAGTTTCAAAATCGTCGCCAAATTTTGGGCTGAAACAACTTAGCTTGCCATCGACACGCAAAGAAGAAGAAGCATCAACACAAGTATAATCAGTCTTTTGTTCGCACTGATGGGACATAGGCCTTATCTCTCTTGTGTCTCCTGTACATACATAAACTGACCCGTTTTGCCATGGGGGTAGGCAGTAACCATAGAACGCTACCTACTACGATCGTTACATAATCCTTTCGTCCCGTCTACGTTCATACTCGTAAATCTGGTCATATACGCACGCTGGTTGCAAATTATACGCACCAGACCTTTTGGAGAAGTTTTATTCTTCCTTTCTGCAGAACTTTGAAGAAGAACCTCTGAAGCGTTATGTATTTATACAGGTGTTTATTATTATGTATTATGTGTACTTATATTTTTATATTTAGGTTAAGATATTCATATTATACATGTTGTTCTCTCTTGTGTATACAACATTATTTTTAGTATATGCGAAACCTGAATATAGTTTGTTCAGAATAAGTAACTGAATCGATTCCAATAATTTTTAAACCACGTTATATTTTTTCCCAAAAATATTAAAAAAAAGTGAGTACCTATCGCAATAATTTAGGTACCTACTGCCAAATTATTATTATCAATGAGCTTAAGACGACACTGGAGGCGCGCGCTGCGTGGTGACCACGTTTTTTTGTGGACAACTAGGTAACAGAACAAGCTTATAACTTTGTGATTTTTCATGATACAGTTTTGAAATTTTGTACATAGATTCTTTACATAAAAATACTAGACACATGTATTAGAAACAGAAACGAGATGATTGATTGTATTGTTTTGTTTTCGAAATATCGGAAACTCGACAACAATAGTAAACATGGTAAATATCCCGTTTCCTGTCTAAGTAATACATGTATTAGGTTTCGCATATACTAAAACTAATGTTGTATATAAATGATAAAATAAATAAAGTGTATGTCCCTCTAGGGTCAAGTGTATGTCGTCTAGGGCGCCCCCTCCCGGCGTTACTATTCATGTCTCCTGTACTCATATGATAATTCTATTCTAGCTTTAAATCCCAAAGATATCTAGTTATTTTCACTCTAAAATCAGTGTATCGTATTGCAGACTAATGTAACACTATTCTGTTTTATTACAGGTAATTAAAGCCAATCCTGTCTGGAGGTGAGGTCATTGCCCCGAGAATAGACTATACATAGACAAGGTAGACCGTAGACGGTATTAAAATGTACAGTGATAACAAAGTTATTTTACCTTTGACAACAACAATCTTAGTGCAATATTAATAAAGATCACTGTAATTTGGCTGCCTCGTTGGGCTAGTGATCGCTAGCAGCAACTACTGAGCATAAGGTCCTGGGTTCGATTCCCAAGTCGGGCTATCTGTTACTGAGTTTTTACATTAGGAAGTTTTCAGTTGCAGACACGGAGTCTGGATTTAAGCCCGGTTGATGGCGATAGGCTCACCCGCTATTAGTTAAACATAACTGGCAATTCTTTTACTATTAGGTACATCTCGCTGAAACTTTCAGGGATCAACCTTACAGGCGTGATGTTATGATGATTTATATATTTATGTACACACAAAAATACTTATCAAGACATTACAGTAAGATAGAATAGCACAAAGGTACTACTTATTTCATGAGAAATCTCTTCCAGCAGACCTGCGAGAGGAAAGTGTCATGATTTGACAAATCTGAGGTAACATTACTGTGACTGGACTGTACCGTGTTTGCTTTTTACTTCTTGCCATAAACGTTTAAAGGGTTTCGTAAAAAGGATGACGATCTCTTTGGTTTTAAAAATATACTGTAGGTGGGTACTTCGTCTGGAAAAGATTTCGTCTGAAAATTGAAAATGTTTTATACTACTTTTTTTTTAAAAGATGTGCTCCGCTGTGCAACTTTTCTTGCATTTGTGTTTTCAATGTTCATTTAATAGGGATTAATTAACTAAGTGATCCAATTTATTAATCTTTTCAAACATCGTGGCATTTCAAGTTTAACGAAAATATATCTAACATCTTTATTCATAGTAAATATTATATACATTAATAAATTAAAATAACCTATATTAACTAACTAACTTAAAAATAAACTTAAAAAATGGCGTCAAAAAACTCCTCCTCAACGTAGTCAACTGGTAATGTACCCAAAAGACTGGCGGCGTTGCCACGTTGTATGGCAACGCCGCCAGTTTAACTAGGTGTATCTTAGTTTTTACCGAGATAATAACAGCCGCTCGATCTTTAGGTTAAACCGTGCTTAACTAGGTTGGTCCATGGATGGGTGACCACCCATTACATACCGAGTTTCCTCCGTGCCTCGGAAAGCACGTTAAGCCGTTGGTCCCGGCTGTCATCTGTAGACCTTTGACAGTCGTTACAGGTAGTCAGTGGCCCAAAACAGTGGCTGACACCAGTCTTACCAAGGGGTATAGTATTACCCAGTACTAACTGGGTTGTGGAGGTCAGATAGGCAGACGCTCCATTCAAAAAACTGGTATTCAGCAGCATCCGTTTAGATTAGAAGCCGACCCCAACATAGTTGGGAAAAGGCTAGGCAGATTATGACTATTTTCTTGAAAACATGGGCATTTCAAGTTTTACTAGGTGTACCTTAGTATTTACTTCTAAAAGAAGACGAGCTCTTAGATTTATCTTATCTTTAACGATTTTATTTTCATAACAATTTGCCTTACAACTATACAGGCTGTAAACGGACCCTTCACGAAGCCGTCAACCAAGCACTCAGTACGTAACCCTACGCAAAAATTATTGCCGAAAACGACTTTTTTTTGTAGTGAAAAATCACGTTTTACAGTAAAACTCAATGTAACGCATTTATAACTTAGTGCTGATGGATGCTTTGAATAGTAAACGGGTCATGGAGGTAATTAAAGTTAAAACCTTAAAACGTAGTTTAAAAAAAAAAACTTGGGAAAAAATTGAAACTTTGACCTCTAATATCTCCGTAACTAGAAGGTTCCCAGGTATGGTCTAGAACAAAAAAATGATCGTAATGACGGGGAAAACAAGTGCCTTTCGGCTTCGTTAAGGGTCTTTTTACACCATTTATGACTACTAAACGGTTACGTACAGGTTACCTATTTATTTATTTAACACTTCAAGCACAAAGTACAGAGGTGGACTTAATGCCATAGGCATTTTCTACCAGTCAACCTTTGGGTGATGCAAAGACAAGCAATGGCAGGTGTATAAATGAAAATAATTGTAATTTAATATCAAGATAAACTAGAAAGACATAAAATACTATAAATTCATATATCAAAACCACCTACCACCACGTACTATCACTATTTTTTTTTACTTGTATGTTCTGTTTACAACTCCACATCATCATCAGCCTACAGCAGGCCACTGCATGACACAGGCCTCTCAATAGCACGCCACTCTGATCGATTCTTGATAGCTCATCGCTGCTACCAGCCTCCCTGCAGAGATAATCGCTCCAACTACCCTGAAGGCATCCTTACCGTACGATTTTTGATTGGTTTTCCATTTCAACCAATTAGCTACTAGCTTATGCCCGAGTTCGGTAATTATCCCACGGCATCCTACTACTGGAATAAAAAGTATCCTATATATTAATCCAGGTTATAAAGTATCGGTGTGCCAAATTTCACCCAAATCCGTTCAATTGTTTTTGCGTGAAAGAGGAACAAACATCTATACATCCATACATTCTCAAAGTTTCGCATTTATAAATTTACAGCGCCACCTATCGGGTCTAAAACTATATCTAATGTAGCCTATACTTTAAGTTAAGCATCTAGCAGTAGAGCGGTGAAAACTGCGTTAAAATCCATGTAGTAGTTTTTGCGTGATGCGCGTAGAAACATACAGACAGAAAGACAGACAGACAAAAATTCTAAAAACTGTTGTTTTGGCTTCTGTTGCTCTAATGGAGACCCCCATATAATTTTTTTTTTCAATATCTTCAATGTACAGACGTCCGTCTATTGCAATTTTATTATATGTAAAATGAAAAAATTAGGAAAGAATCCTACTAATCTATATCTATAATTAGATCAGTAGGATTCTTAAAAAAAATCCAACTAATCGATACCAAAAAAAAGAAAGAAAGAAAAAAAAGAATCCTACTAATCTATATCTATAAAGGGTGTAAATAGACCCTTAACATATCCGAAAGGCACTTGTTCTCCCCGTCTTTACGATCATTTTTTTGTTCTAGACCATACCTAACTTAAAATATCCTAACCTTCTAGTTACGGAGATATTGGGGGTCAAATTTCCAACTTTTTTAGAAGTTTTTTTTAAATACATGTTTTAATGTAAGATTTTTACTTAAAACACCTCCACGACCCCCGTACTATTCAATCCATCCATCAGCACAATGCTTTGAGTGCTTTCCATCAAGATCTAATCAACTTTTTTTCACCCCAAATAAAAAGTGGTTTCCCAGCAATAATTTTTGCGTAAAGTTACTTAGTTTCATGTACAGAATGCTTGGTTGACGGCTATGTGAAGGGACTGTTTACACCCTGTATATAGATTAGTACGATTCTTTCCTTATTTTTCCTTTTCTTTCCTTCTCATTCATCTCAGTTTTTCAAAACCCCTAATTCACCCAACTCCTTACCCAATTCAACTTTCTACTCCAGCGACTTCAATTATGTTCCGACTCCCTTACCATGTGACGTCCCGTTACTGGGACCACACTTCGGGTGATATCGATATGACATTTTGATTATTTCGATAAAATATAAGGTTTACTGTAGGTTGTTCATGTATCGCTTTCTATCGGATACGACCGAGATAATAAAGGAGAAACATTTTCAACAAAAAAAAGTGAAGATACTAACTTAACTGTGTGACTACCATACCTTCAATAATCAGCTGTCCCATTACAGCTACTACTAGCATACAGCATACTCTGTATGGTGTCCGGACGTAAAGAATAGCACCATCCCATATCTTCCCGTGGGTGTCGTAAGAGGCGACTAAGGGACTTACCAGAGAATGGGCAGCAGCGTTCTCTGTGTTTTTTATAACAACCATACTGCGATCGCCAACCCGCCTGCCAAGCGTGGCGATTATGGCAAAACCCCCCTTCTTGGGGGAGGCCTATGTCCAGCAGTGGACGTCTTTCGGCTGAAATGATGATGATACAGCTAACTCGTTGGTCCAGTGGTCACAAACATGACTGCTGAGCATGCCGTCCTGAGTTCGATTCCCAAAATGATTCCATGGAATCGTTTTGTTTTTTCATCAGGAATTTCTCAGTATCACTACGGAGTCTGGATTTTTTGCCCGGTTTATGACAATAGACTCGTACCCTGTTACATGGGATTTAAATATAACGGGCAAAGTGTGGGTGTACTATTAGGTAACCCTTTGGGGATTAAAAGCGTGATGTTATGTGCATACTTACCAAACCGAATAGGATAGCTGATTATTATCAGCTAACCCATTCGGTTTTTGGTTTCGGTTTTCGGGCTTCGGTTTCGGTTTTCGGGCTTCGGTTTCGGTTTCGGTGTTTTGTCGGTAAATAATTATATAGGCTTGCCCTCTATAACTTGGGAATGTATTACACTTATAAAGACTAATTAAAGCCGTGATTTTATGATGTTTCTGTCCCATACAAATATTCGAAAGCAAAAAGATGATCAGTTTCCTAGTCTGTCCCTTTAATCATCATCATCATCTTCCTGCCGTTGTCCCATGTTACTTGGGGTCGGCACAACACATATTTTCTTCCATACCACACACCCTATAATATGACCACATTTTTCTGATGCACACTGTAGAGGCGTGATGTTATGTAGGTTGACCACACGATGGCCGACCTCGATACAACACTTGATTATTCTGATATGTAGGCTATCGACAAATTCACTACGTCCCGATAGCCGTCATAAAAGAAGCCGTTCGCTCGTCAGTTATTGTGTAGGGTGGCAATGAGTTACTAGTTATACTACAGAGAAATTCCGGATGGAAAAACCCAATAGCAATTTGCCCGACTCACCAGTCGAACCCAGGACCTCAGGCTCAGCAGTCGTAATTGCGACCACTATACCAGCGAGGCAGACAGCCTGCTTATCCAAGCAAAAAACCTATAACAAACATTCAGCTGCCCAAATTAAGTTCCTAATTAGCGATAAAAACACTCCTCCCAGCAATAAAAGTAAATGATCATGAATTAATTCCTATAATAGGACGGGAGATACTAGACACAGCCGAACGGGATTTCTCTATTGTGAACATTTCCGGCGTCAGTCTGTTACTGCCTTTGTTTCATAGAAATTATCTTTGAGGTACAGTTTATTGCACAATGGTGGGCTTCTGATTGAGTTTGGTGTGGACAAAGATAAGTGAGAGGGCTTAAATAGGAAGTCATTTTAACGGTAGATCGTTTTGGGACGTGATTTTGATAATAACCATGATATTCTCTCCTGCCCGTCGTGTACAACTAATAGGGTAGTTGACAAACCAATCAATTGACATACTTTTTAAGAGCTGTCAAAACGTGATTCGCCCTTAAATTTTGAATGGCAATAGCACGCTATGACGTCACTATTTAATCAACTCAAAGAGTCAACTATTTATTGATTTCAAAGCAACTAAAAATCTAATTTTGCAATTAATTCAAAATTAATCGGTTTTTCAAGTCTAAAATGAAGTATTTTTTAGAGAAGCTGTGTCTTGGAATTATTGTTTAATGGTGTCAACTACCCTACTGCACCTTGCAGAGGAGTTACTAACGTCCTACGGCCGTTCATACAAACTTTCAAGTGATTTTTTTTCGATATTATTGATCCGATTTTAATGAAACTTCGTAAGCATAAGCAAGATACATAAGTCTAAAACTTTGACAGAGAACAATAATGTTACAACTAAATTAGACCGATTTTAGATTTTAAATAGAAACAGAAATTTCCAATTATCTTTTTTATAAAAAGTAATTTCGAAAAGTTCTCTGTCAAGTTTTTAGAGTTATGTATCCTGCTTAAGCGTACGAAGTTTCATTACAATCGGTTCAGTAATTTCGAAAAAAAATCACTTTAAAGTTTGTATGAAATGCCGTAAGACGTTAACGCTCTTAAAGCAGGAGTTATTCCAATGTGGGAAAGAGACAGAGCTGGTCGTCTAGCGCTATCACTTTCCCACACTGGAATTACTCCTGCTTCAAGACGTCATGGTAGACCACCTGGACTTAAATGAGGCACACGACAGAGCTGTCCTGGTTGCTACGTACTGGTTGGACAAAATCTGAGTCATTGATTCGAGAAGAAGAACCATGATAAGCCTTGTTGGTATAGAGGTGGCGACTGCTACTCCTGAGCATGAGGTCCTGTGTTGGATTCCTAGGTCGGGCGAAGTTGTATTGTATTTTTCCATCAGGAATTTCTCAGTAGTAGTCACCGAAACTGATTTTGTACTCGGTTGCACCGAAACTGATTTTGTACTCGGTTGATGGCAATAGGCTCGTCCTCTATGATATGGAACTTAAAAACAACTGGTGAACAGCGGGTGTAGTATTAGGTACACTAGGTACACCTCTGCCCAACCCTTAGGGGATTACAGGCGTGATGTTATGTTAAAGAAATAAATTAATCGCGCTGAAAGTTTTCCACTACGACATGCTTCACAAAAAAAAAAAAAGGTGTTGCCATATTCACGGTTCGATCACAGATATTAAATTTAATTAATCCTTGAATCAACACAGAGTTCTTAAGCCTTTGAATACTAGCGGATCGAAGTAACCCCTCGCTCCAACTATTATGTTCAACAGCCCAAAGTTCAAGTATTATGATTAACAAACTTTCGGCAAAGCATACTTGTTTAGTTGAAAGGTTAATATCCGAAGCTAAGCTTTGTTTAACTGCTGTCTTGTTAACTGACAGAAATTGATGCGCGAGGTTTTGTTAGCTCAACAAATATAACTTTTTAGAGTAAAGCTTTAACCCTTAAAGGCTACAATGAATTTCTGTACTACTAAGACTACAATGGATGTAAAAACGGGTTTTAATTAATGAAATAATTCATATAATAAAGAAATACTGCTTGATTCAGAAAGCAGTACACGCACACGGACAATCAAGCTATGCAAAACCGGTTTATGCGGTTCTCTCATTGTTTAGGAAATCTATACAAAGCGAGGCTAAGTTATACTGGAAATATAGAGCTTCATGTGCCGCCGTGTGTAATTATTGCGCTTGTATAGCACACACACAAATTTTCATATAGAAATAAAGATATCGATTTTTTTGCGCTAAACACGACGCATTACAAAAAAAAAAACACAAAAATAATAAACAGGGGCAAAAACTGCTTTACATTAACAAGTATTTCGATGACAAAATGGCTATCAAAATAAAACATATAGGGTGACTGGTAATTAGTGACCGATACTTAAACACGTGATTATACTGATGACCACAAACAACATACAACTTTCCCAAAGAAACATTCTTTTATACCTACTCGTTCACTTTTATCCCAATAACACAGCCGTATGAAATTCTATTCAATTTCTTTCTCTATGAATTCAATTTCTCTAATTACTATCGTACCGTGCTACATTGGGTAGACAGAGCACAGTGGGAGATAGAACGGCGTCACGCGGCTAACAGCTGATAGGTCAAAGGCGACCGCGCGTGCGAATTTCATACGGCTTTTATAAAAAAAATTCTTTGGGAAAGTTGTTTGTTATCATGAGTACAATCACGTGTTTAAGTAACGGTCACTAATTACCAGTCACCCTATATTTCTGACTTATCAAAGAGTATAGTAGTCATAATTGCAGGCAGAATTGTACTCAAGACTGTCCCAAGTTAGTCCTCAAAGTGTCCTCACATGAGCACACGAGTCATCTCCTCAATACTGAGCGCGAGTTGATTAATACCCTGGGACGAGTACAAACGAACTACCCTTGAGATAGTGGCGGTCAAAGATCCAAGATGGCGGAGATGTGGTAGTTTTACAAAGATGAAAAGTAGTAACAAAAATTTTTATTTGGCGCAGTGACATGACCGACATACAAAATAACTAAAAAAAAAACAACGCTTAGCAAATATTTATAAATACTGACTGCGACAAGCTGGTTACCACTCTGATGCTGTGAGGGTCCAGTGAAAAATCGAGTATTTTATTTTATTTCATTTATTATGGGACAATAAATAGCAACAAATGTTTACAAATAACAATAATATACATATGTAGTATTAACAATATTGCAGCCTACTACATTATCCGCATGTTATCAAAATTAGGATAAAGAAAAAAGTGCCACTAGACTAACTTTATAAAATAAATAAAATACAATTAATTAATTACTTAAACAAACAAAAAAATTGGCATTGTTCCTCATTATGACAAATAAGAATTAAAATTACGTAAAAAAAGGAAATTGAGAATACAATACAATTCATAAATTCATACAATCCATTAATAATATTAATTAAAACGATCAAAATCAAGAATAAAGAACTCACACAGTAGGAGTAAAAAGAACTTACTTTTTTTTTGTGCTCATAACATTTTTAAAGAAATATTGAAACGGTTTGTTGACACTTCCTGTGCTGCAAGGACTGGTTTTTATCTTAGCCAGAGGCCAAGCAATGCCATACAACGTGACAATGAAAGTACATTTCCAGAAAAATCCTTTTGCAAAAAACCTTCATTTTTTCTTGCACTTATCTTCGTAGATCCTTGATTTCAGTAACTACCTCGGTCGTTCGTCAACCTCAAGGAATCTAAACTAGCAACAGAATTTATTAGCCAAGCTCCACTGGTTCAGTTTTACGATATCCAACGTGTTATACGATTGTGAACTTAACTTGTTCACTGTACCGTGTTTCAATTGGGAAATTTTTCCCATTCGAAACGCTGCGCTGCTGCAATTTGTTAGTGAACAATTTGATTTTGTGATTGGTATTAAAGTATGAATTTTATGAAACAGTTAACTGTAGCCTTACTATGAAACCAGAAATTGTAATAAAGAATATACATGATGTTTCAACCAGTAATTATTAATTGTAATTAACACGTAACATTGTGTGTGTATTTTCTTTATTAATATTATATACAGGGTGGAAGGTGTCCCTTCCACTCTGTATATAAAACCGACGCTGTTACTACGCGGTTACTACGTTTTCAGTACAGCATTCTGAGCCCCCACACCATTGGTTATTAAAAGAAACAGCTGTTTCCTAGAAAACTGCAGTACCTACACGGTTAAAATGTAAAGAACAGCAGATTTTTTTTAAATTTCCGAAGAAAAATTTCTATATGGGGAGATTTAGAATGATGTACTGAATACATGATAACCGTTTTAGGGCCGGTGTCCCTTTCACCTTATAAACAGATGGAATGATAATTGAAAAAAAAATCAAAAGTTAAAAGTCCCATGATATTTAGGTCCCCAAATAGTGATAAAAAAAGATGTAGAGGAAGAGTAAGACCAATACAAGATGAATGGATTGTGTGAAGTATGTATGATATGAAAAGAAAGAAGGCAATGATAAAGTGACAGCTGACTGAAGAGACTAGAAGAAAAAAACGTGTGGCGCCGACCCCAAGTAACATGGGACAGAGAAAGAAACTTGATGATATACCTAAAGAAACGAAATAATAACGAACACTCCAGCTTTCTTAAGCCTCTTACAGACGACCTATTATTACACTCTTAAAAGAAATCTAAAAAGACACGACCACACTAAACGAAAAAACAAATTCCCAGTCGCAAAACTGTCTACCTTTCATCCTAATCGGCTTACAGGAGGACTCTCAACGATCTAATCAGAACTTCAGTCGATTTAGTCTTCTTAAAGCTAATACTGGGAGTTTCTTAAGTCTATTTTCCCAACGCAGCGTACCAATTAGTATTCTTTAGTTGTACTGAACAAAAAGTAAGAGAACTCTTGTTGTAATAGACGTAAGTGCTGTTTTCAAATGTCGGTGTAAAAGTTTTATATGTAGTAAGGAGTCTTATGTAGTGGGGTATGGCTGGTTACAGTTTTGCAATTCTTGTTGGGATAAAGATATTAACAGAATCAATGTTCAGTTTTCTTATAACATTACATTACATTCGCCAATTACATTTAAGGCCCAATACGCGAGCGTATTGGCATCAACCGGGCACAAATACAGACTCCGTGACTGCTGCTGAGAAATTTCTAATGGGGAAACCCAATAACACTTTGCTCGACCTGCGAATCGAGGCCAGGACCTTATGCTCAGCATTCGCGCTTGTGACCACTACACCAACAATATCCAAACTAGTTCTACACAAATTAAGGTGACTACATAAAGGGTGTAAATAGACCCTTAACATAGCCGAAAGGCACTTGTTCTTCCCGTCTTTGCGATCATTTTTTTGTTAACCTTCTAGTTACGGAGATATTGGGGGTCAAAGTTCCAACTATATCACAAGTTTTTTTTTTTAAATACATGTATTTAATGTAAGATCTTTACTTTACATCCATGACCCCCGAACTATTCAATCCACCCAGCACAACGCTTTGAGTGATTTCCATCGAGTCCTACCGTAAAACGTGATTTTTCACCCCAAAAAAAAAATGTCGATTCCCAGCACTAATTTTTGCGTAAAGTTACTTAGTTTGATGTACAGAAATCTTTGGTTGACGGCTATGTGAAGGGTCTGTTTACACCCTGTAATTAGTGGCGAATCCAATTCTACAAATTGTACCACTATTTCGGACTCACAGAATCTGTTGTGTCTAATTCAAAAGACACTCCATTTGCATTAGCATTGACAGTCTAGTTTCAATAGGCATAGGCATTGAGAGTAGTTCCAATTGAAGGCTATATAATGAGGGTTTTAGGAGGATCCTAGGAGTCTGAGACCCATTAATTGACCCATTGATTATTTGAACAAAAGGTAGAACGTGAATAGGTGCATTGGTTTTGGCATTTTAAAAGGGTGTACTGGCTTTTGTTTTACGTCGAGACAGATTATCCGACAGATTAATGATCCCCACATCGGTTTCTATAGACAAATAAAGAAAATTCAAGTGTCTGTTTGTAATATCAAAATAACTGATTTTTACCGAATGCATATGAAAATAATTTCGGCACTTATAACAAAAACATTTTTTTTTTTCATTTTAGTCTGTCTTTCTGTCTGTTTGTTCCGGTTAATCTCCGAAACGGCTAGACCAATTTTGACGGGACTTTTATTGATAAATAGCTGATGTTATAACGTCTAACATAGGCTACTTTTATTTAGAATAAGAATTACGGTTATTTGCAAAAAAAAAAAAACCCTTGAAATTGGTAACAAAATGCAATTCACAAATATCGAGAGCTCTAATTTACAATCACGGAAGATGTTCCGTAAGTGACACAAGTTTATGTGGATTATATTTTTTAGGATTATGTCTACAATTTCGAGACTAAATAATATTTTACTCAAACATTATTACTTTATTGTTGCGTTGGAAGGCCTCCTACTAGGTGGACCGATGACCTGGTGAAGGTTGCAGGGACCCGCTGGATGCGAGTCGCACGGGACCGGTCAATGTGGCGACACTTGGGGGAGGCCTATGTCCAGCAGTGGACGTCTTACGGCTGAAATGATGATGATGATGATTATTACATTTATCACAGTACGAGTAGCACATTAAACAAGCTTTAGACGACATAATTTCCGTAATTAACACACTTAATAGAAAGATAAAGAATCACAATTCTAATAAAGACGTTGCCACTTCTTCTAACAAACCTTGTTTACGACATACTAAACCAATGTAATTTTCCACCACTAAAAAGATATCATAAAATGGACCACTTTCCTTCATACACACTTTAATAACGAACATAACGCAAAAAGCGCGAAAGGAACGAAAACGCTTACAAAATCTTGAATAATGTGCACAATAAATTGTTCTTAGAAAAAAAAGCATTGAACGAAGTAAACAGGCAAATAAAAATGTCTGGAGCTTTCCGAAAGTATTCTTGTTGTTATTGGAAATAGAGTTTTAAAATAATCCAGGGTCAGTGGGTCGTCATGGGGCGGATTTTTAGGAGTTGGAGTATACGCTTAGGGGCACCATGAGCAGCAAAGAAAACAAAAAAAATAAATTGGGACTTTTTAGTTTTTTAAGGCCCATAATTCGGAAAAGGTGCATCGGAGGAGCATGCATCTCAGAACCAAAATGGTTTATATGGTCTAGGTCAACCCGATACTGCAATAAAATAGGGAAATTTCGAAAAAAAAAAGAAACTAAAAGTCCAAAATGTTTTCTGTCCTCGCTCCGTAGTGCCCCTAAGGCACACTCCAACCTAATTCAGGCTGTAACGAGCCCATTTTTGTTTAGTATTAACCTAGAAATATCTATCGATTTTTCTTTAGTCTCGACAAAACAAAGAATGATTAAGTTTTGGTTATTTTTAGGGTTCCGTAACTCAATAGGAAAAAACGGTACCCTTAAAGGATCACTCGCGTGTCTGTCTGTCAGTCTGTCTGTCTGTACGTCTGTAACAGCCAATTTACTCCGAAACTACTGGACCGATTGAGTTGAAATTTGGTACACATATGTAAATCGGTGACCCAAAGACGGACGTGTAATGTAAATTAATAAATTTTAAAGATGGAAAAAAAAGTTTTGTAAACTACGAATATTATGTTACTTATCACATGAAAAGGCTCATTGTCAGCATCTCAAATATATTTTATAATGTTAAGATAAATAGTTTTGAAGTTTTTTAGGGAAATATGCGAAAATTTACCAATTAACCCCTTTACACCGAAACTAAAGGGCCGAAAATTTTGAAAAAAAATACAAAAAGTAGTTCTTTGCTTATAGATTACAGGAAAATTTATAAAAAAAGCTTGCTAAGTTTCTTTTTTTTTTTTCTTTGTTAGCTTTCTAGTTTACCTTTTTTTTTTAAATAAAGGGGGTTCGCCTTCGTACAATGGTACGGAAAACTTCATGCGTGAGTCCAACTCGCACTTGGCCGGTTTTTTAATCACATTTACTGATCAACGGCTTCTGAGAATGTGAAACACCTATCGAGCATTATCATCATCAGCCCAGCCTGATTTGATCCACTGTTGGGTTCAACCTCTTTTTGTTTGAGCCAATCTCCAAGTTCCTGAATACCAGCTGAATACCAGTATTTTACATGGAGCGAGTGCCTGTCTGACCTCTACAACCCAGTTAGTACAGGGTAATGCGATACCCCTTGGTAAGACTGGTCAGACGTTCGGGGCACTGACCACCTGTAACGACTGCCAAAGATCTACAAATGACAGCCGAGACCAACGCGGCAACGGCTTAACGTGCTTTCCGAGGCACGGAGGAAACTCGGTATGTAATGGGTGGTCACCCATCCACGGACCAACCTAGTTAAGCACGGTTTAACCTAAAGATCGGCCCGAGCTGGTATTATCAAAGAACAGATTAGTGCTGCACTCAATCATTGACAAAATATCAATACACTCAATCACGAAAATAATTGTGTAAACTTCGAATAGCACTTGGTCTTCCTTTAATTCATCCTTGTTTTTTGTAGCTAAAACCTTCAAATAATAAAATATAAACGTAGGTACATATTCTTTCGCCCGAATATTTTTTTTATATTTCATCTAATAAAATATGCAGAAAGTCTAAAAGATGATTTACAACAAACGGCTCGCATCGGATCGGAACGGATTTTACAATCTTTAAACGATATTAAGCTTTTGAACGCCATTGTCACATATACGTGACAAGCAAGCGCGTGCCCTGTACGCCAAACGACACAAATATATGACAAATTGTGGCTTGGCGTGGAGGGCACGCGCGTGCGTATAAACGCACGTTCGGTGTTCAAAAGGTTAAATCGTGTACACAGTAGTCTATATTACCAAGCCGCGCACAGCAGCTTGACCACGGACGTCTTCCGCGACACGAGATCGTAACCGAAAGTATGCCGCGATGCGCGCTCGGCTCCGTTCACCTATCATCATATCCGGTCGGATCCTTTCGGCTGTCATAGCGTACGCTCAAAGCCGTGGCCGGATTTTTCTTTTCCTCTACTTTGTTGTATGATAATTTTCTTCTTCTAATGCAATAGCCAACAATACTTCAATGATTTTCAAAAATTTGAACACGTCAACACGGCAGGAATGAAACTATTTGTCTAGGCGCAGAAACGGATACGTTCGCAAGCGACGGTACGGAGCCAATCGTATGCTTCGACATCCGTTCGTATGCTTTCCGATCCGACGAAATGCGAGCCGTTTGGTGGAAATCATCCTTAATACGTCGTGTCTTATCGTGCACAGCCTGTATATGTGCTGGACATATACAGGCTGTGCACACAAACATAGAATACCGCTTTTATGAAAATGGTAAACAACTGATACATTACGGAGATTGCAAGACCCGTTCAAACGGAAACTGTGTCCACATGAAAAATGTATTATGTGGACACGTAGATTCGAGACTTGTGCAAATACTTTGGACTGAAAACTTTGGTTTTTTTGTACCAACATAACATCACGCCTGTAATCTCCGAAGGGTTAGGAAGAGTTGAACCTAATAGTACACCCACATTTCGCTAGTTATGTTTAAGTCCCATGTAATAGAAGGCGAGCCAATTTCCATCAACCTGGCACAAATCTATACTCTGTGGCTGCTTCTAAGAATTTCCTGATGGGTAAACTCAATAACAATTTTCCCAGGATAACCCAGGATCTCGTGCTCAGCAATCGCGCTAACGACCACTATACCAACGAGGCAGATAAAAATGGACGTAGCTCTGCTACTTTGGTAAACGAACACTTGAAAACTTATGGCAAACTCCCAAAGATGGCGGACTAGTTATTTTATGCACCCCATGATTGGTGAGACGATTACGAAAAAAAATGACTTCACACCTATATTTAAAAGGATAGGCAACTTAATAGTCAACCAAATAATATATACAACATTAGTTTTAGTGTAGGCAAAACCTGAAACACGTGTACACTAGTATTTTTATGCAATGAATCTATGTATAAAATTACAAAACTGTATTATGTAAAATCACAAGGTTATAAGCTTGTTCTGTTACCTGATTATCCTCACAAAAACGTGATCACCACGCAGCGTGCCCGCGCGCGCGCCTCCAGCGTCGTCTTGAGCTCATTGATAATAATAATTTGGCAGTAGGTACCTAAATGATTGCGATAGGTACTTAATGTCGCTCGGTGTCCAACTTGTAACTTTTTTTAAATATTTTTGTGACAAAATATAATATGGTTTAAAAATTATTGGAATCGATTCAGTTACTTATTCTGAACAAACTATATTAAGGTTTCCATTATACTAAAAATAATGTCGTATCGAACAATTTGAGCTTTGTTGACTCCAAAGTTCTATAATTTTATTTGACTCAGCATTGTTATTGCCCGAGGTTTGTGCGAGAGTTTGACAGCGGCTACGTTGGCAGCTGCTGTCAAATTCTAAAAGAGTGACAGCTCGCACTTCCCTCGGGTCTCGGTGACGTTTCCTCTTTGCTGCACGCTTCACTGTCAGATTTGACAGCTCTCCCGGCTAGCCGTGACGACTGGTACGAGTCAGGAATGCTATACGTTTTTGTTTAGGTCGTTATTATTTATTGAACCACAATGAACGGAGTTTATTTTCTTTCTAGTATTTTACGCTCTAAGATAATGTCGTAGAGATGATTTTTTAAAGTAATTATTTATTCATTATTTTTAAAATAATGATTGTAGCTTTTTTGTTGGTATTATTTTTGAAGCCAATCCAAGCCTTAAACCATACAAAGAAACCACTTTATTCCCCACCACGACACCCAGTTTAAACCAAAATGGGTTAGCAATAAACCTTTTAACAAACTTATAATGAATGAAGTTAGTATGAGGCCGAAAAGTTCTGGAGTGGCGACCGCGAACCGGAAGACGCTGCGTTGGAAGGCCTCCCACTAGGTGGACCGATGACCTGGTGAAGGTTGCAGGGATCCGCTGGATGCGAGTCACACGGGACTGGTCAATGTGGCGACACTTGGGGGAGGCCTATGTCCAGCAGTGGACGTCTTTCGGTTGAAATGATGATGATGATGATGATGAGTATGAGGTGGACGAATTTATTTACATAAAATTCCACATTTTCGTCGTTGAAGTTCTAACACCACATAAGTAAATTGTTTTTCTTTTTTTTTTTTTAAAACGTTGCCCCACACTAGAAATTTCTCCTGTATCGTGGGTGCGTTTACAAACATTAAAATTCACATACACAAACAGCCAGACCCGGAACAACTACCTGTAGGCCTTACAAATATTTGTTCCGTGCGGGAATCGAACCCGCGACACGAAGCGCAGCAGTCAATCGCTCAGCCAGTGCGCCAACCGTGCCGTCAAACGTTTGACATTCTGATGCCGTTTGCTAGAGAATCGGAAGACGCGTTGTTTCAGCCAATCAGAAACAAGCAACTCTCTATCTAATTTAAAGTGAAAACAAGTTTAAAAATGGTTTTGTTACCCAGGTATAATTACGCAGTTTTTTAGTCTCTTGTAAAATTGCTATTTCTGACTTACGTGATGTTAGAACTTCGCCGACGACGATTTTTGTAATGGTTTTTGTGTAGTAAGTAGGAATACTTTCAGCATTTTGAAAAATAATTAATCTTCTTAAAAGCTTCGTCGTGAATACATAACAACAAGCTCAGAAATCACGAGTCAAGAAAAAAACCACAAATATAATAATAGCAAAAGACGTATTTTCGTTTCGCCAAAAAAAAAGAAAACCTTTGAATTAAAAAAGAATCCAACAAACAGATACGTTTTACCATGAATAATAAGAATGCCATTATTTTAATTAAAGAGGATTTTCTTTCAGGCGTATAAATAATTCTTTGTGCCGTTTTTTGAAGAAAAAAAAAACATTTGAAAAAAGAACAGATGGTTTTTGTTACCAACCTGTACTTTGCATGTTACCTTTAGGCTAGCGATCACAAATAGTTGTAAAGTCGATCAAAATATAATTTTATACCTTTTTAAGTTTACAGTTTTTAAACATTATTATGGCTCGAAGCGAGAGTATAATAAATAAAATTACAACAAAACAAAACATCATTTTAATATAGAAAAAAAAAAAAAAAAAAATTATATATTTTTTTTTTTTACTAGCTTAGAACATAAGTTTGTAGTACGAACAAGAAATGAATCCCTGTTCTCCGAAATGACTGCCTCATTGGTCGAGTGGACTGCTAAGCATGAGGTCCTGGGTTCGATTCTCGGGTCTGGTATAGTGTTATTGGGTTTTTCCATCAGGAGTTTCTTAGTAGCAGCCATGGAGCCTTGATTTGTGCTCGGTTGATTGCATTAGGCTCATCATCATCATCATAATTTCAGCCGAAAGACGTCCACTGCTGGACATAGGCCTCCCCCAAGTGTCGCCACATTGACCGGTCCCGTGCGACTCGCATCCAGCGGATCCCTGCAACCTTCACCAGGTCATCGGTCCACCTAGTGAGACGCCTTCCAACGCAGCGTCTTCCGGTTCGCGGTCGCCTCTCCAGAACTTTTCAGCCCCATCGGCCATCCGCATTAGGCTCGCCCCCTTTTAAATAGAACTGAAACATAACACGATGTTAAATTATGAGGTTCGAACAAACTATTTCTAAAATAAGTTTCGTCTACCTAGGCTGATCCTGATAACTTTTATGATCAAAACTTTGCCCTCACTTATTCCGATCACACTGTATATAAATAAGTATGAAACTCATCTCGATATTCATCATTTTTTCATATCTTCAGTTTAGGGATCCGCAGACTTTTTTTTCGACGTAAGTTCGTCCTATATTATAGTCAGAGAAGTCAAGAGCTCATGGCTATATAATAACAGCTGCTCGGGTCGATCTTCAGGTTCAGCAGTGCTTGCCTAGGTTTGTCCGTGGATGGATGACCACCCATTACATATCGAGTTTTCTCCGTGCTTAAGCCACGTTAAGCTGTTGGTACCGTATTAGGTGGTAGGTGGTATTCAGTGGTCCAAATTCTGACAATCAATGGCTGGGTTGTAAAGGGATATAATGCAGTGACACCATGTAAAATACTGGTATTTAACGGCATCCGGTTAGACTGGAAGCCGACCCCAACATAGTTGGGAAGGGGCTGAGCAGATACAAGGTGTAAATGGACCCTTCAAAAAGCCGTCAACCAAGCATTATGTACATCAAACTAAGTAACTTTACACATAAATGAATGCTGGGAAACGACTTTTTTTTAGGTTTAAAATCACGTTTTTCGGTAGGACTAAATGTGACGCACTCAAAACATTGTGCTGATGGGTGGATTGAATAGAACGAGGGTCGTGGAGGTGTTAAAAAAAAACTCAAATTGTTTCTAATATTTTTTTTGGCTCATCATTCTTCAAACAGAATGTATGGTTATAGTTCTATCCAAACCATTTGATAGAAACATTATTTTGTAATATTTTATAAGGCAAACAATAAAACGGAAAACCGCCACACAATCAAAATTTCCACAAAGCATTCAGGAAGTATGTCCCCTAAAAAACCTCATTTTTACGACTGTACCAACAGTTTGTGGTCGGTAGAACTATTTTTATGGCGATGACAGTAGACGCAGCGGTTTTATGAGCGAATGTTGCCGTTCCGAGATTATTTTATATTAGACGATACGGTCAGGGTGTCGGCTTCAAAGAATAGCCCGGTTTTGAAATTGTGTAAATTTTTAGCGACACCATAAAAGGAGGTGGTTCTCAATTCGGCTATTTGTACCCGACTACGGTTAAGACAAAAGGAAGTGTTATGGTTTTAGCAACCCATGTTTGTATATAAAGGGTGTTGTAGACCCTTAACATAACCGCAAGACACTTGTTCTCCCCGTCCTTGCGATCATTTTTTTGTTCTAGACCATACCTGGGAACCTTCTAGTTGCGGAGATATTGGGGGTCAAAGTTCCAACCTTTTCAGAAGTTTTTTGTTAAATATATGATTTAATGTAAGATTTTTACTTTACACACCCCCACGATCCCCGTACTATTCAATCCATCCATCAGCACAATGCTTGAGTGCTTTCCATCGAGACCTACCGTAAAACGTGATTTTTCACCCCGTAAAAAAAAGTCGATTCCCAGCAATAATTTTTGCGTAAAGTTACTTAGTTTGATGTACAGAATGCTTGGTTGACGGCTATGTGAAGGGTCTGTTTACACCCTGTATGTATGTATGTTTGTATCTACGTATGTTCCTCCGTAGCGCCTAAACTATTCATCCGATTTTGATGAATAAGGTGTCAATCGATTCGTTATTATAGCCCGTGTAAGATACAGACATTTGAACCGACTTGAACAATAGGAGGTGTCGATTTTACTTTGTAAACCCCGAATTTAATTAGAGCGTGATTTTTCAGTAGTCGAGATTTTAGTTGTTGTATACCACACAAATTCTTATTTATTATATTTACATGAATAGTAACCGCGTGACTTGCGTCTCCATCATTTCATAACTTTTCTGCAAGTTACAATGTTCTTTCACCATGACATCATCACGCCTTGTCATCCTCGAAGGTTTAGGCAGAGGTCTACACCTCTATAACTAGAGAAATGTGGGTATACTATAAATAAAATTTTACTATATTGAAAGACAATTTTCAAGTGCATAATATTCTTTTTTCCGCACTAAAAAAAAGTGGAAAGTTATGTGCAAAGTAAGAAAACAACTTGTCGTTTGATAAAAAAAAAAATAATCAAGCGACAAACTTTTTTCAGGCAGTCAAACGATCACAAGTGGCCAAAAACTCGAGCAGATAATTCACATAACATTACATCACGCCAGTAATCTCCGAAAGGTTAATCAGAGCTGTACCCAATAGTACACCCACATTTTTCTCAAATTATTTTAGTCTCATGTAATAGGGGACAAGCCTATTACCATCAACCAGGCACAACTCCAGACCGTGGCTGCTACTGAATAATTCCTGATGGAAAAACTTTTCTTCTCTTTCACCTTCTATCAAGTTAATCTAAAAGTATTTCTTCAAAGAACTCTGGACTCTGTTTATGTAAAAATAAGACATTCAATTTGAATATCGATTAGATTTTAAACAGGTGACGAACGGATCTTAACTTTATTGCTCCCCAGATTGTGTAGCAACAGCTTCTAGAGGAAAAAAACAAAAAAGAAAACAGTCGTTGGGTATTTTCGTAGAGATGGGTTCCATCGCTTTTAATAAAAACCTTAATTAAAAACATTCAGTTGTGTGTTGACTAATCAAATGCAAAAGGTTGAAACCATATTGTTGCCATGACATTACAACCCCCCCGTGGGGTTAGGCAGAGGTATACCTAATAGTACAAACACATTTCGCCAGGTACAAATTCAGACTCAGCGATTGTTATTGAGAAATTCCTAATGGAAAAACCCAATAAATACACGACACTCACGCCCGATCTGAATAGAATCGAACCCAGGACCTCATGTTCAACACTACACCACCAGACCAACAAGGCAGTCACTAGATCAAAGAGGCAGTCATTAGACCAAAAAGGTAGTCATTAGACCAAAGAAGCAGTCATTAGAAAAAAGAGACATTAGACCAAAGAGACCGTCATTAGACCAAAGAGACACACTTTACACCGAAGAGGCAGTCATTAGACCAACGAGAGAGTCAAAATCGAAAAAAGCAGTGTTGACTAATGAAATGGAAAAGCTTGCAAACTACATTGTTGACTACGAAAAATTAGCTGTAGGCTTGTCAAAAACATTCTAGACTGCCTCGTTAGTCTAGCGGTCGCAAGCACAACTGCTGAGCATGAGGTCCTGGGTCCGATTCGCGGGTCGGGCAAAGTGTAATTGGATTTTTCCATCAGCAGTAGCAGCTACGGAGTCTGGATTTGTGCTCAGTTGATTGCAATAGGCTCGACCCCTATTACATGGGAATTAATTACATACTTCACAAAAAAAAAGCAATAAAAAAGACTCATATCCCGGTCCCACGTACTACTGCTAATAATAAGTTTCAACAGACAAAAGCGCAGCCAGCGCTTTACAACGCTGTCGATTAAAAATGTCGCTTTTTACTCGAAAAGCCTTAATTGAGGCCAGTTGGCCTCGAGCCAGGCCATTGAAGTTACGAGCCGAATGCTGTCGAATTTATTGTATTAGCTCCAGGCAGATAATATTTTTGAGTTGATACTTTTAGAGGTAGTTGAAAATAGATAGATATTGATTTATGTACTGTGTAGACTGAAGAATTAATTGTTTATCAAATTGAAATACAAGTGGTTGTGTTATAACCACTTCAAGCAACTGCCATTTAAGTTTTTAGTCAAATTGCTACATAATTAATTGGCCTGTCTACATAGCACGTCATGTCTTTGTAAATACAGCAAAATATTAATTAGTAAGCATTTATCTATCTATGCGATATAGTTCCGATACTTTGATGCAGTTCACATCGGACGCAGGGCAAGTCGGACTAGCGCATGAAGAGGTCTGTACCGTCGTCGTAAGGAAGCCCCCTTTAATTATTAATTTATTTTTATTTATAACTAGATTTTACCAGCAGCTTCGCCCGCGTGGATGTCGAAATATATCCGACGGGAATGTACCGAACAAACATTGTTACTTACCTTCATCCCCCTTTTTACCCTTCGGGGTTAGAAGAATTAAAAAAAAAAATTTCAATCGTCAGCCATCCTTACTTCAAAACTGACGGACTTTCATATTAACTTCCATCCCTATTTTACACCTTTAAGGGTGGAATTCCCAAAAATCCTTTCTTAGTGGATACTTACTCTTCACAAAGAAAACACCCTCCAAGTTTCATGTCTTTAGGACCAGCAGTTTGGGCTGTGTGTTGATATATCACCCAGTCAGTCAGTCAGTCAGTTTACCATTTTATATATACAACATTAGTTTTAGTATATGCGAAACCTGAAACACGTGTCTAGTATTTTTATGTAAAGAATCTATGTACAAAATTTCAAAACTTTTTCATGAAAAATCACAAAGTTATAAGCTTGTTCTGTTACCTGGTTGTCCGCTTAAAAACGTGGTCACCACGCAGTGCGTCGCGCGCGCGCCTCCAGCGTCGTCTTGAATTCATTTCAGTCGCTCGTGTCAGCCAGAAGGTTACTGGTACGTTGCGGGCTCTATACCGATTGAAAAACTTTCTACCCCCTAATACAAAAACAATGCTTGTACAGTCCTTAATTTTTCCTATTATCGATTATGGTGATGTGTGCTACTTTGACCTGAATGCGGATCTGCTCGACAAACTTGACCGTCTTCTAAACTACTGCATTCGATTCGTGTTCAATCTACGTAAATATGATCATGTCTCAGAGCAGCGGTCTCTACTTAAGTGGTTGCCCATACGTCAGCGTAGGGAGCAAAGGGCGCTAACCACCTTGTTTTCTTTCCTTATTTCTCCCTCTTCCCCTAGTTACCTTGCTCCCCACTTTCAATACATCTGTGCCAATCATAATAGGAGTCTGCGCTCATCTCAAAACCGAATTCTTCAATGTCCCTCTCACCGCACTGACTTCATTCACCGATCATTCTTCGTTCAGTCTATTTCTCTGTGGAATGCGCTTCCCCAGGAAATCAGGATGGCAACTAATCGTTTATCGTTTAAAATTAAAGTTCGCGAGTATATTCAGAAAAAGCTGGCAGTTTCGTCACAGCGTTAATGTTTTCTTCATTGTTTGTCTTTTTATTTTAGTATATCCGTGTAAATTTCTATTTACATATATATAATATATTGATATATATTTATAGTATTTTGATATATCGTTATAGTATTTTATATATCCTTGTAGTTTAGCTAAATAATAAATTAATTTTTTGCAGATATATTTACACCTACCACTGTTTGTCTCTGCATCACCCAAAGGTTGACTGGTAGAAAATGCCTATGGCATTAAGTCCGCCTCTGTACTTTGTGCTTGAAGTGTTAATAAATAAATAAATAAATAAATAAATTGATAAAAATAATTTGGCAGTAGGTACCTAAATTATTGCGATAGGTACTTAATGTCGCAAAATATAACATGGTTTAAAAAATATTGGAATCGATTCATTTAATTATTCTGAACAAACTATATTCAGGTTTCGCATATACTAAAAATAATGTTGTATAGATATATTTCTTGTTATAGCGGCAACAGAAATACACATTCTGTCAAAATTTCACCTGTCTGCCTATTACGGATCATGAGATACAGCCCGCTGACAGACGGACGGATGGACGTAAGGACGGACGGACAGACGGACAGCGGGACCTTATTAATCTCTAAAAAAGACGACTTGTAAAAGTGTGTGTAAAAACCTATTTGTCATTTATAGTTCCGAAACTTGAATGCAGTTTACTTGATTGAAATTTAAATGCAAAATACAACCTTATATACCATTTTCATTGTGCCAAAAAAAAGCGCACAGCCCAGTAATACTAACGAAACTTTTCCATCATCGGAGCGGCCAGTTAATGTCAATAGGCGTTCAATAAATATGTTGATGGCTAGTCGTTAGGTTTCAGGCAATTTGTACGACGCCTCTCGTCTGACGTGTTTTATTCGTAAATATCAAGCGTATTGTGTTTCATATTATGGCAGAGATGATATTTTGTATTGGTTTTGATAATTGTTTTTTTTTTACTATTGCTTTCCTTTTTCTGCCTCGGTAGTCTAGTGATCGCAAGCGCGACTGCTGAGCACGAGATCCTGAGTTCGATCCCCGGGTCGGGTAAAGTGTTATTGAGTTTTTTTCATTAGGAATTCCTCTGTAGCAGCTACGGAGTCTGAATTTGTGCCTGGTTTATGGTAGTAGGCTCGCCCCCTAAAACTTGGTACTAAAAAAACATAACTGGCGAAATAAGAACGTACATCTCTGCCTTACCCTTCGTGGATTACAGTCATGATGTTAGTCATATTGTTATGTTATTGTATTTTTTTGAACTATGTATATCCGGGGTCGGCTTCCAGTCTAACTGGATGCTGATAAATACCAGTATTTTACATGGAGCGACTACCTATCTGACCTCTACAACCCAATTAGTACTAGGCTATTACGATACCCCTTGGTAGGACTGGTTATCAGACTTTTGGGCCACTGACTACCTGTAACGACTGTCAAAGATCTACAAATGACAGCCGAGACCACCGGTTTAAGGCCTGTTGCACCACCAACGGTTAAGTTTCTTTTTATACAAATTCTGTTCCATTTTTGAATTTATTCAGTAAGTAGTGGCTATTCGGACATCGTGAAGAACAGTGAGGCAGAACAGTCAGACGGAACAGTTTGGAAGGAGAGTGGCGTTTAAATATAGGACAGTCCGCGAGTGGTAGCGATGGAGCGTCGACGACGACAACGGTAACATTAACGCCACTTACTCAAAATTGCAGCACAAATTGCTTTGGAAGAGCTAATTGAAATTGTAAAAAAATAAATAGAGAAAAACTTGTTTTAACAAGTCAGGACGCGCGCCCTCACACTGCTCTTTGCACTGCACTGCCCTCGCGTTCACACGAGTCCAGCCACAAGACAGACGAGCGAGAAAGGTGGTGGCGGAGCAAACTGCCCCGAAAAAATAAACCGGCGAGCTATTAACTGTTCTGCCTTGGTTACTGTCAGGACAATACTGTTCTGTTCAACAAAATTGTTTGCGTTCAAACAGTAGCAGTACTGTGCTGCCCACTGTTCTGCCCTCTTGTAAAACCAGCATTAGAGTGCTTACCGAGGCACGGAGGAAAATCGGCATGTAATAAATGATCAGCCATCCATGGGCCGACCTTAGCAAGCGCTTATTATCCTTGAAGATAAACCTCTGGGGCTGTTACTAATCAGCCAAGAGCTTCTCATACAACTGTGACTTGCAATAAAATAAAACATGAAAGATCACACCAATTAAAACTAGGACTTTCGTCAGAAAAGTAATTAAAATAAATTGGAAAAGGAAAAATCTTTCTGCAGATTCGTTTGAAACGAACTGGCAAGCAAAAATCTAATTTCCGAGAAATCGTTTTGGTGATTTTTTTTTGCACGACATTCAGAAAATCCGTTCGGATGTTTCAAAAAGTCGCAATACTGAATCTTTTTCAAAGGTAGCTTTAGAATGATGTGCATAGTTTTTGAAAATACTAAAAAAATTACAAATCCAAGCAAGTGGCTTAAGCTGCCGATAGCTTACGTTTCAGAGCGATGTTTCATTACGTAGTGATCGTTCGTACCTGTTCCTCGATACAAAACAAAATTGTTTCTCTACATTTTAAAACATGAACAATAAAGGCACAAACCCACCGCGGTACACGCTGTGCACGGGCACGCGGCGCATTTTAGCTGCATGGATTCATTTGTTTGACAACGTGGGTCTACGTTTTCACAGCAGTACACGCTACACACCCACAACTAAACACCGTGGCATAGTCGTAGGTTAATATTCGTTTATAGCGTGTACCGCGTGCATGGCATGGCGTTGACGTTATGTGAGCGCTTTATTCGAGCAAGCCACGCATGTACGAATGACGTCATTTGATGGGTGTCCGTGGTTTGCAGTGGACATAATCACATACATTTTCTTTGATCGAAGCTAAACACACGTGCGTAGCCTATCCGTGCGCCGCAGTGGGTTTGCTCTATAATACTGTTTGACTTGTCTTGTTTTTCTTTCCTATTACGCCCTGGGCGTCGGGGGTCACGTGGTGGCCCCCGGCCACCGTAGGCTCGGGCCTGTGGACGGCGAGTTATGGGCTAGCTCGCCGTCCAGCCGTCTTATGACGACAGGCCGTGTCGACGGCGCGTTCGTGTTCCACGCGCGCCTCAAAGAGATGTCAGCAACTACGTAGGGGTCCGCACGGGCCGATGCCTGCCAGGGCTGCGGGACTGTTCGAAAGAGATACCGCGGCCCTGGAACACAAAGGGCAAAGAAGGAACATGGATGGGTTTTAGTCAGTACAAGTCTGACACTCCCTTCCGCTCCGCCCAGAGCGGGGTCATTTGATGATTTCCCATCCCAAAAAAAAAAAAAAAAAGTGTCTATTTTTTAAATAAATGCTTTGAGTTTCAGTTTGAATAGAAAATCGATTAATTGCTTTCGTTCATATACTTCTTCAGAAGCCATCGACATAGCGTGTTGTGTAAATTAAGTTCTCCCAGACCTTGAGTACGAGTTGACACAGTTACGAATATGTAGCAAATAAAATAAAAAAGAATTATGAAATTTTATCGATTCGTATTCTAAAAAATCTCAACCATTTATACAAAGGTGGGTCAGCGAACTGCTTCAACTCAATGTACATACTAACAATTCTTAAGTTAAAATTAATAGTTCGTCACTTTATTATATTTAAGATGATATTTGGAAATACTACGACTTCTCGTTCCCATGTCGTAATGATATCATCATTCTCCTGCCCTTATCCCAGCTTATTTGGTGTCGGCACAGCAGATCTTCTTCTTCCATACTTCTCTATTATTATATCTCAGCAGTCACCTCCTTTCTTGCCATATTATCCTTCACACAGTCCATCCATCGTTTCTTTGGTTTTCCTCTACTCTTATAGCCATCTACATTCATACTCAACATTTGCTTCAATACATTTTCCTATTATATTTTTTTTCCGATGTCGTAATGATAATGCCAATATAATACACGGTCACGTGATCTAAGCCGCCGCACAGCTAGTACTACTATGATCAAGTTACATAAATCCAAGCATCCATTTCCTTTTAACGCATTTCGTTTGTAAAAGGGCATAAAATTCTCCGTTTATATTGGCGCCATTGACGTTTCAAATGCAGAAACCACACCACAAAATAAATATGGACAAAAGGTCCGTTCCACACTTCCATACAACGAATGAAAACAGGCACACGCACACATAGACGTATACTTACGGCGATCTCAAACACATCATCATCATTCTCCTGCCCTTCATTTTCAATAATATCCCAAAAGCCTCCCCTATATCTCTCCAAGTACTTTTTTCATGCGCCACCTCGAACCAGGCATTTAAGTACGCCTCCAGTCCTACCCATATGCCAATTTAATTGGGTTTCACTGCAAATTGTTTTCTTCTTCCATACTTCTCTTTTAGACGTCATCTCATGAGTTCCTTTCGTCCCTTTCTGCAAAACCACAACCATGGCGAAAAAGCGAAATGCCTTAATCGACACACGTTATAAAAGTTCGAAAAATCAAAATAGCTTAAGTCATCGAGTCCTCAAATTTGTCTAATTTGTGTCGTATAGATCAGTGAGCTTAGAAATGAGGCCTGTTTTGATGTGGGTCCTCAGCGCCAAAAAAGTTGTCAAAATTTAAAACCTGACTCAAACGACGGAGAAAAATTTGCTGATTCTGAATCTGTTTATAACTCAATATCGCAAAAAATGTCGCTTAGATCAATTAGCCTTTCAACCGTCGATATCATCTTTGTCACGGTCCATCCGTCGTTTCTTTGGTCTTCATATAATCTCATAATATAGCCATCCAAATTCATATTCAAAACTCTTCTCACGACATTTACATCAATCCTCAGCATCTCATGCCATGGGCAATTTATTTAAAGAAGTATTTACTTTTATGAACAAATTAACATTTATTTTGGTTGTAAATTCAAAAATATTAGAATTTTCTGTTTTCCATATTAGGCTGTTTAGTTTTTTAAAATTCCGCCTCGATTGCAGTAACAAAGTTTCCCCACTGATATCAAAATGTAGTGTTATAAGATTAAACCATTACAGTATAATTTATAAGTAGTAGCTATGTAAGTATGGTGGGTCATTGTTATGTAAAAGAGCGTCTCTCGCCATCAAACGTAAAAGTTTGGCGAGTTTAGAATTAAGCAACACCTATGTACTACACAAAAATACACACATAAAAACACAAAAAAAAAAAAACATAAAAATTAAAAAAAAAAAATTGCATGGCAACCAATTACCACACTCCTCCTTAATATGCTCATCGCAGCTACTTTTAATTAAGTTTCATTCTACCCTTTTGTAGCCTAACATAAACCTTCTGTATTTTGTTGTATTGTGACCGAACTTTTCACGCATCGATGAAAGCCACAGAATAAATACATTGTCGTGTGATATTGCTCTTTTATTGTCACTTGTTTATACTTGGTTAGGGGCGCGACGGATTGAGGCGGCGCGTTGTCGCGGTCAAGTGGAGCGGTAACCATACATCATAACATCACGCCTGTAATCCTCGATGAGTTAAGCAGAGCTGTACAGTCACAAGCACCAATATACAACATTATTTTTAGTATATGCGAAACCTGAATATAGTTTGTTCAGAATAAGTAACTGAATCAATTCCAAAATTTTTTAAATCATGTTATATTTTTTCCAAAAATATTTAAAAAAGTTAAAAGTTGGATACCGAGCGACTTTGAGTACCTATCGCAATAATTTAGGTACCTACTGCCAAATTATTATTATCAATGAGCTCAAGACGAAGCTGAAGGCGCGCGCTGCGTGGTGACCGCGTTTTTGTGCGGGCAACTAGGTAACAGAACAAGCTTATAAGTTTGTGATTTTTCATGATACAGTTTTGAAATTTTGTACATAGATTCTTTACATAAAAATACTAGACACGTGTATCAGGTTTCGCATATACTAAAACTAATGTTGTATACACTTTCCTAAATTTTAATGCAATTTTCGAGAGAAATAACGATTGTAACTTGGAGATAATTTGTTTTTCGTAAAAATACTAGTTCCAGAAAACTATGTTCGTAACAAAATGAAATATTAATCAGAACAGTAAGAGAAAAACACTTTTAAAAGTTGTTAAGTGTTTACATACTGGTGCTTGTGACTGTACCTAACAGTACCTACACTTGGTATACTGTCAACAGTTATGTCGCCATATTGCCATGAATCATCGGACACCAAACTCCGTGGCTGCTACTCTAAAGGAAAATGGTAATGTTTATGAAAATAAATGATGTATCAAAATACGTTTTTGAAGGCACACTAGTGATTAAATAACGGATGAAAGTTTGCTAAGATTTTACGTTTTTGTACCATAAGGTTTTTTTTTTAACTTTGCCCCCTAGAATTTCTCCTGTATCGTGGGTGCGTTTACAAACATTTAAACTCACATACACAAACAGACAGACCCGGAACAACTACCTGTAGATCATACAAATATTTGTTCCGTGCGGGGATCGCTCAGCCACTGCGCCAACCGTGCCGTCAGTGAAAGTGTAATGATAACACCATTCACAACTGTTGTTATTTCTCGATAGGAGTTGAAAATAGAAAGCCATATTTAGCTATTTATTGAAGATTTTCGACGTTTTTCATTATGAGCTTGGGATAGTTACAAGACTTGTTGTTACAACTTTCATTCAGTGAATTCGTGAATTCAAATCTCTACACAACCAATTTCAAATCTCTACACAACCAATTTCAACACCATGACCAGTGCAAAATGACAATGTCATAAGCCGCGTCAATGCCCACAAAGCAATAAAATAAGGGGTATTCCTCAAAGCGCAATTATTTTTAAGGGCAACCCACTAAGCGCAACTAAATTATTCCTCGAAACGCAACCATTAGTGGCGCTCACAAATTCAGACTAAAAATATTATATATGAGGGAGGTTCGTTATCAGTGGGTCGCGACATCGGAAATAAAACTCACAAAACCTTCGTTTACACTTTTAATTACTTGCTAACACGCACTCCATACAAAATAATCAAAGATGCCTGAGATATGGCTCGATTAAGAATTTAGGAACGCGGGAAGTTTAGCGCGGAGTAACGAACGTCTACCCAGACTGCCGTACCGATTCAAAGTGCCCTCTCTCAACTGTCACCGCACACGTGCCCTATTCCCGTTACAGGTTAGCCAACCTACCTGTCTACGTCAGTACCTGTCAATGTCGAATAGCCGATTATACTTCCGGATCGACATTTGACTCGATTATTCGCTCAGTGTCGCCATTACTCCACGCTAACCATCCCCAAGTTATTACTTGACGTTCCCAAACATTAGTTGTCAAATCTAACTACATAGTTCCTCCAGTGAGAGATAGATGGCGCTGATCCAAACCGACTGATATGCGTCGACGCTTCGACACGGCCGTCCTGATGATCACACGTCCTCGTGTGGAGTACCTGAAATGAAAGAAAATTCTCGGACAGTACTCGTACTAGTCGTTCGGCCATTCCTGGCCCAAGCGGGTGGAGAATAAAACGTATTCTGATCTAAATCATTACAGGTTCTAATGAAAATCATAACAAACTCTTTCTCTCATAGCTGACATGTCGAACAACACCCATACTCATTCAAATAATAGGAAACTCATTAAAATATTGCAGTGCTCATACTCTGACCTCCATCCGGTCTTCAACATCACACTTATAACCTCCATCCGGTCATAAGCATCAAACCAATCGACCTCCATCCGGTCTTCAACATCACACTTATAACCTCCATCCGGTCATAAGCATCAAACTAATCGACCTCCATCCGGTCTTCAACACGTAACCTCTATCCGGTTACCTCCACATGTAACCTCCATCCGGTTACAAACACAACAGGCAACCTCTATCCGGTCACCTCCACATGTAACCTCCATCCGGTTACAAACACAACACCATCAAGACAATCATTTCGAGCCTTTATCAAAATAATTTTTAAAGTAGGTTTGTTCAACATGTTACTTCATTTTTCCTCTAACGTTACAGATTATAAGAAAACTCTTACTATGCTAGGTACTTTAAATGTTAAGTTGACTACTTAGTATTCAACCAGTCTTGTCAGCGTTATCATTTTCGTCATGGCTAGTCTCGTCATCGTCACCTACGTGCATGTCATCGTCAGTTATTTTTCGCAGTCGGTCATGTGCGTACTTGTACGTCCGGGCGGAAGAAAGGGACTTCAAAACATAACGGTCACCATCAAGAACCTCGATCACTCTGAACGGTCCCCTGTATTTCGGGTCAAGTTTCGTCTGGTTTCGCTCCTCATTTTGCAGCAAAACAAAGTCACCTACAGAGAATGATTGTACCTTAGCCTTTGTAGAGTCAAAACGTTTCTTGTCATAGGCAGAAGCTTTCTCCATGTTCTCTACAGCCATCTTCCTCACCTCAACGATGTCAACGTGAGGCTCTTCATCATTTGCCGTCATAATATCAATGGGTCTAGCAGCCTTACCAATCAGCAGCTCAAGAGGACTAGCTTTCGTGACTCTACTTACAGTGCAGTTGAGAGCAAGCTGAACGTCGGGCAACGCATCTTGCCACGAACGATTGCTTGTCTCTACAGCAGTGAGCATGTTTTTGAGCGTGCTCATTACTCGCTTAACCTGTCCGTTGGCACGAGAACTACCTGTAGCGATCAAGTGCAGCTTGATATTAACTGAGGCACAGTACTCCCTGAACTCCTTGCTGGCAAAGCAGCGTCCTTGGTCGGCGATCAAGCGCGATGGAGCACCGAAGATAGCGACACTAGCCTTCAGCGCTTTGATGCTGCTTGCTGTATCAATGTGCAGGGTGTGATGCAGCATAACGAACTTGGTGAAGGCGTCTATCAGAACGAAAACGTACTCCTTTTTGTCGTTTTTGCCACTCAGCTTCCCGGTAGCATCGATGTGCAGTGTGTGCCATGGTATAGCTATCTTTGGAATTGGGTGCATCTCCGCTTGGATCTTACCTGTGTGTGACTTTGAGATCTTACAGGTCACGCAGTTCTCTACGAATTTCCTCACAAACTTCGACATGTTTTCGAACCAGTAGAGGTCGTAGAGTTTTTCCAGCGTTTTCTCCCATCCCAAATTCAGCACCCCTCGTGGACGTTATTAACCACGCACCAGCGAAATGAACGGGGAACAATAGGTAACCAACGATTCTTACCATTTCGTTGCACTTTTCGGTGCAGGACACCAGCTCGTCGCTCGTAAGTTTTGACAACATCAGGAGGCAGCTCATTGTTATTGATGTCAGTCAAGAGCTTTAAAATTTCAGGGTCCCGTTGCTGTTCCATCATCAGCCAATTCTGGGAAAGCTCTGCGAGGTTTACCTCCTTTTGTACTACCTTCTCACTAACCTTATTTTTAGTATCAGGTTGCGGTAACGGGTTCCTGGAGAAGAAGTCAGCGTGGCACATGTGCTTACCTTCACGATGGACGATGTCAAAATCGAACCCTTGCAGAAAGGCCCACCATCGGTGAACACGCGGCGTCAGGTCCAAATTCTTGCGCGTGGACTGCAGAGAATTACAATCGGTGACTATTCTGAACTTGCGACCATGGAGATAACACCTGAAATGCTTTACAGCATTGACCACCGCGAGGGTCTCAAGTTCATATGAGTGGTACCTCGATTCAGCATCAGACGTTCGCTTACTGTAATAGGCGACTGGATGTAGCTTACCTTCTTTTCTTTGCAGTAAGACCGCACCGTAGCCAAGGGCACTGGCATCCGTGTGGACTTCAATTTCAGCACCGGGGTCGTGAATCATGAGCACTGGCTTATTTGTGAGAGCGGCTACAGTCTCCTGCCTAACTTCCTCGTGTTCCGGGTTCCAGGTCAACTTACCATTCCCAGAAGTCAGAGCATATAACGGCGCCATCACCTGTGAGAACCGTGCCACGAACTGGCGAGAGTAGGATGCCAAACCGATAAATTGCCGTAACTGTGTCACAGGCGTGGTAGAGTTGTCAATGCCTCGATCTTACGCGGGTTAAGACGAATCTTCATCGGTTCCGTGTCGGCTGACGCGGTAGGTATACCTGTAGTGAAAGATTTCTCGAAGGACTGCAAGATACTCACTAACTCTGCTCTACGTTCCGCCGGTACGTCAGTATCAATAGAGTTCCAGTCAATTTCAGGAGTTCGCTCTACCTCACAAGAAGCAATAAAAGGATACCTAAAGATCTTAATTCGGTCAGTAGTCATCTGAACAGTCAAACCATGTTCTAGAATCTCACGTCCAATCATAATACCATAACGTAGAAAATGATCAGGCAATACATGAAAACAAATCTCAATACTAATGTCATCGATCTCTACCAAAGCCAAAATCAGTATCGTAGAGTTAACGGAAGTCTGCCCTATCCCAGTCATAGTCACAGTCTCATCAATACGCTTTCCTTTAAATTTACAGGCTACAGATTCTTTAATTAAAGAACACTCTGCACCAGAGTCGTAATGAAATGAAAATTGCTCACCGGAGTGACGTAGAGTCCCAGTAGGCGCGTTCAGGAGACACAGGTCAACCCTCTTTTCATTGACAGGCTTGGATGACCCGGAGTCGGCGCTGCTCCTCTCATTGCGCCGTGGGCAGCTCGATGCGTAGTGGCCTTGCGCGTGGCAGTGGAAGCAGGTGATCCCGGATGCATGAGACTTCGCAGTTGTCGATGAACCCCTTCCGTTGCCATTGCCGTGGTTGTGGTGCTTCGGCCTAGCTTGAGTATCCTGTTTCACGTCCTTGCGGTAGCAGTGCACGGATTTGTGACCCAGCTTGCCGCAGATAAAACACTTCAGAGGCTTCACAGTACTATTCACTTTGTACCAAGGCTCGGATACCGGTTAAATTTTCAAACCGTTATTACGTACTTTGACGCAAAACCTTTATATTCGGTTTCGTTCGCATAAACCGTTATTATTAAACCGGTATTTGGAAGAGTATTAACATAAAGGTTTTTTCGGTTTAAACGGTTTAGAGCAATGAAAACCGTTTAATACGGACACACGATAATCCAACGTCGCGCGCTGTTTTGTTTTTATTCCGTAGTAAGAAATTTTTAGTTTCGGTCGGACGTTTATTTATGTCATTGCATCAATAAGCGCCGCTGCAAAAACAAAAAAAATGGGTAGGTATCTTATATTTTTTTGGTGAAATTAAGTTGATAATGACGATAATTAATTGGTAAACATAATACATATTACTTTTCACAGATTCTTTGGACCAGTTAGATAATCAGTCATTTTTTAATGAAGAAGAAAACTCTCAATATCTCGGTAAGTACCTAAACACTTCAATTCTGTATTCGACATTAAGGCCCGCTTGCACCGCGAATCGCTAAACGCGTTTAACGCTAAACATATTTAAAACAGCATTCTGTCTCTGTCATTTTTAAACGATTGATAGAAACAGAACGATGTTTTAAATGCATTCTACGTTAAATGCGTTTAGTGATTCGTGGTGCAAGCGGGCCTTAAACTCTCAAAATTAAAGGATAAATAGGCCACAAAATGCCCGATCTAAGGCCCAGTTTCACTGGTGGTATTAATGACCAGTGAAACTGGGTCTTAGATCGGGCGTTTTGTGTGTCTACGTGATAAAAACTATTTGAATGTTTATTAAAATGAATGTTATATTATTTTGTAACAGGAGAACCACGAAAAAGAAGAAAGGAATATTCTGATGATGAAGATCAAGCCCAATAATTGCTAGCACCTAAAAACCGTGCCATCAACTCAATAAAATAAACACCCAAATTTTGAAAGAGGATTCAGAAAATAGTTCTGATAGTAACGAAAACAAATCAGGCGAAGATATCAGTGCTAAACCAGGAGAAGAAACTACTTCGAATGTCAAAAATGTGTTTTATGTTTTTTTGATAAGGACCTTGATAAATAAAAGACACTATTATTTTGGAAATTTGCTAATAGGTGAAGTACATTTTTTGCCACCATGTATGCGCTTGAAGCATATATCAATATTTTAAAGTATATAGATGCTTTAAAACATCAACACCGAGAGAAATCAAACAAAATAAATATTTAATTTGTATAATGTGCCTGGAGGAACATGCGAAATATCAATGTAGTCATTCGTACTGAAATGTTACCAATAAAAATAAATAAAGGAAAATAAGAGCGAAGTTTTATTTAAATTCAGGAATCTAGTAATCTGCTTAATGTGAGGACACCATTTTGCATGCTGTACTTAGTACCTACTTAGATGGATGTTCAGGTACAAATGTAGATATACATTTTTTTACGGTTAATTTGACATTTTTATAAATATTTGGAAAAAGAAAAATTTAATGCTTTTTCAATAAATCAGTTATTTAATCAGTCTCCTCGTTACATTAATATAGGTACAATTTTAGGTGGCTTAATTAAAAATAGCACTTTGAAGTTTTATTGTTTTCATTGTAGTCAAAGTATGTGTAGATTAAATTCTTTCGCTTTCTACCCATGTTAAACACAATTATAATAAAATTAACTGGTAATTAAATCCACTGTGAAGTCACGAATCGAATGAAAAGAAATAGCGTAAGTACTAAGTTCGTCTAGTACCGCGCCGCTATGCGCGGCATCCTTACAAGTAGTCACACGTTGCAACGCGTTTGCCGACATGCCGCTCGTCGAATAAACCGGTTAATTTAGGTTAAAATAAAGTTCTTAAAACGTTCACGTTCTTAAGAAAAGTTCGGAGGAAAACCGAAATAAACCAGTATTAACCGGTATATTTTAAACCGGTTCCGAGCCTTGCTTTGTACCGCTTTTCAGGGGCATCGCGGTGATCGCTAGGTAGCTTTCTCTTCATAAAGAAAGCGCTTGCAGCTCTTGCTGTAGCTGGCCACGTGTCTGAATATCGGTCGTGAAAGATAGGCGTTGCACACGGCGATCGAATTGAAAAATGTGAGCCAATATAATAGCAATAGCCAAACGTTCGGTACTAAGGCCATTCCATCTCGCCATGATCGATGTCATTAAACTAGCAGCGTAGGAAGCAAGACACTCGTTTTCTTTAGGCCTGCTACTTTGCAAATCAATCAGAAACGAAGCAATAGTAGTGGAATTATCATACCTTGCAATAAAAAGTCGCTTAAAATCGGTCCACGTCATCCCAGGAAACGACACGGTAGATAGCCAGGTTGAAGTTCCTCTCTTCACGGCGCGGCTTAGAGCGAATATAAGCGGGGCGCCATGTTGGTCTTGGTCCGTCAAGCACATCTCTGCAGTCATCACCCAAGCACGTGCATCCACATCTTGTTTCTCAGGATCGAAATCCGATAAACGAAAGCCATGTGACGACGTAGTGGGTGTTTTCATGGCTTGAATCAGCGTTAGAAAATTGGGGTTCTGTTGTTCCAACAAACGCATCCATTTTTCGTCGCTAGCGTCTTCATTTCGAACACGTGGGTCGTCGTGGTCCAATCCCACTTCTGATGACGGAGGTTCGTTATCAGTGGGTCGCGACATCGGAAATAAAACTCACAAAACCTTCGTTTACACTTTTAATTACTTGCTAACACGCACTCCATACAAAATAATCAAAGATGCCTGAGATATGGCTCGATTAAGAATTTAGGAACGCGGGAAGTTTAGCGCGGAGTAACGAACGTCTACCCAGACTGCCGTACCGATTCAAAGTGCCCTCTTTCAACTGTCACCGCACACGTGCCCTACTCCCGTTACAGGTTAGCCAACCTACCTGTCTACGTCAGTACCTGTCAATGTCGAATAGCCGATTATACTTCCGGATCGACATTTGACTCGATTATTCGCTCAGTGTCGCCATTACTCCACGCTAACCATCCCCAAGTTATTACTTGACGTTCCCAAACATTAGTTGTCAAATCTAACTACATAGTTCCTCCAGTGAGAGATAGATGGCGCTGATCCAAACCGACTGATATGCGTCGACGCTTCGACATATATATGACGGAGGTTCGTTATCAGTGGGTCGCGACATCGGAAATAAAACTCACAAAACCTTCGTTTACACTTTTAATTACTTGCTAACACGCACTCAATACAAAATAATCAAGGATGCCTCAGATATGGCTCGATTAAGAATTTAGGAACGCGGGAAGTTTAGCGCGGAGTAATGAACGTCTACCCAGACTGCCGAACCGATTCAAAGTGCCCTCTCTCAACTGTCACCGCACACGTGTACTACCCCCGTTACAGGTTAGCCGACCTACCTGTCAACGTCAGTACCTGTCAGTGTCGAATACCTGATTAGTGTAATCAGGTATTCGACACTGACAGGTACTGACGTTGACTTCCGGAAACTACATAGTTCCTCCAGTGAGAGATAGATGGCGCTGATCCAGACCGACTGATATGCGTCGACGCTTCGACATATATATGGTATAATTTATTAAAAATTAAAAATTTGAGGAAAAATTGAAAAAAAATAATGAATCCATCATACCCCTCTCTATTTTTCATCATTTTATTTCATATAATATTTTTAATTTGAATTTGTGAGCGCAACTTATGGTTACGCTTCGAGGAATAATTTAATTGCCCTTAGTTGGTTGCGCTTAAAAATACTTCCGCTTTGAGGAATACCCCTAAAATAGTTCCTGTTTAGGAAGTAGGCAAAAACTACAAGTAACATTAAAAGAAAACATATGGCGAACAACATACTTTCGTTAAGCCAAGAGAGTTATGAGACTTTTAATGTAACTTTAGTTATTTTTATGGCTCCGTACGCAAAGGGTACCAACCCTGTAACTAAAGCTCCACCGACTATCTGTCCGTCTGTCACAGGGCTATATCTTTTACGTGAGAGGGAAAGAGCCTCACGTCCCAGCCGCCGCGGGAAACGCCCTGGGCGTCGGGGGTCACGTGGTGGCCCCCGGCCACCGTAGGCGCGGGCCTGTGGACGGCGAGTTATGGGCTAGCTCGCCGTCCGGCCATCTTATGACGACAGGCCGTGTCGACGGCGCGTTCGTGTTCCACGCGCGCCTCAAAGAGATGTCAGCAACCACGTAGGGGTCCGCACGGGCCGATGCCTGCCAGGGCTGCGGGACTGTTCGAAAGAGATACCGCGGCCCTGGAACACAAAGGGCAAAGAAGGAACATGGATGGGTTTTAGTCAGTACAAGTCTGACACTCCCTTCCGCTCCGCCCAGAGCGGGGGGGTCATTTGATGATTTCCCATCCTGAAAAAAAAAAAAAAGGGCTATATCTTTTGAACCACAATTACCGGGTTAACAAAAAATAGTAAAGTTGATGACGTCACTTCATTGTCATCCAAAGTAAACGCGTATGCAAAATTTTAGTTCAATCGGAAATCGGGAAGTGGGTCAAATTTAACTTCTAAGATTTTTTTCTATAGTTATTAACATGTGAAGCTACTAAATATAATAAAAGTGTGTTCAAAATTCAAGTGGGTTCAAACAAAAAAAATATTGTAAGTTGGTACGGAACCCTTTGTGTGCGGGTCTGGCTCACGCCTCACCAGTTTTCATCTGTGGTATGAAGAATCACTTTCGTATGGAATGGGAATTTTCCCAATATCTTGTATTTTCCCATTTGATACGCCAGTCACGTCGCATTGCATCCACAGCACGTACAGAGCTTCTGATTTTTATTACAACGCTTATTATATGGACTTCAGATGTGCTGGTCAAGGAAAAATATTATGTATGTGAGAGAAAGCGACAGTTCTTTATTTACTTATGTATACAATATTTATAACATTATTTGTGTTGAGTAAAGGAATGAATGAAATGCATTTACATGTGGCTGAGCTGAGAATGCTAAGGGGGATGTGTTTTACGCAAATGGATAAAATAAGAAATGAGTACATACGAGGAAGTCTGAAACTGGCGCTGGTGATAGCAAAGTTGTGTGATAATCGGTTGTATTGGCATGGGCATGTGATGCGGCGGAATGAGGAAAATGTTGTGAGGAAAGTTTTGAGTATGAATGTGGATGGGTATAAGAGTAGAGGAAGACCAAAGAAACGATGGATGGACTGTGTGAAGGATGACAAGCCAAGTAGCCTGTCTGATGAGATGGCGAGTTAAAAGAGAAGTATGGAAAAAGAAGACATGCCGCGCCGACTCCAAATAAATTGGGACAAGGGCAGGTAAATGATGATGTTTTTGTTGTGTAAATTGGCGATAGAAGAAATCGAAAAGCTCAAAACTTATTACTCATTTCGTAAAAAATCAACAGGAAGTAAATTTGATTCCCTTAAGAGTGTCCAAATATACGTTTTTTGCGGCATAAACGGTCGTCTCTTTTTTTGCGTTAACTTAGAAGTTGAGTTTTCACAGCTTCAAGGGACTGTAGACTTGAGTATCTGGTTTTAATTTCAACTCGATACCTCCACCCGTTCCCGAGATAGAGGGTTGCTTGACTGACGGACAACAAAGTGATCTGATATAATGGTTCCGTTTTTCCTTTTGAGTTTCGTAACCCTAAAAGGGAGCAAATGATACCGTGACGCTGACAGGGGACGAAAGAAACAATGTGTTGTGTTGACCCCAATTAACATGGAACAAGGTCAGGAAGCTAATAATGATGTTTAGTGCTCAACCTGATAGAAAAACAAAATAAGCTGTCCCGTACAAAATGACATACTACTCGAACTCGAAAATGTATGAAACAGCTTATTATTTATTACTATGTTGGTCCCACGGAGATAGTTGTTCAGTTTCATGGTCTGTACCAGACCCTTATATGACTACACTTTTCTGACACAGGCTGAACAGTCATCAGAAACAATCAGCTGAAAAGTACAAACCTACTAAGTGAGTTATCTTCATCTGCCTAGCCTTTTCCCAACTATTTTTGAGTCAGGTTTCAGTATTACCGGATTCAGCTGAATAGCAGTATTTTAAATGCAGTGACATACTATAATACGATACCTCTTGGTAAGACTGGTTGACAGACTTTCAGGCCACTGACTACCTATAACTTAATGAGTAATAACTACAGACAATGAAAACTGCAGTTGTTCTCATTCTTCAATTGTTTCTTTTTCTGTGATTTTGTTTGAGATTTTAGGACTCGTCGAGCTGTGACTGTAGATTCTTGTTTATAGAAGTTGGGGATTTAGCATCCTCTCTGCCTCGTTCGTCTAGTGGTCGCAACCACGACTGCTGAGCTCGAGGTCCTGGGTTTACTGCCCAGGTCGGGCAAAGTATTATTGAGTTTTTCTGTCGGGAATTACTTAGTAGCAGCTTCGAGCCTTGGTTTATGCCAAGTTGATGGCAATAGGCTCACTCCGTTATGTTGGGCTTAAACATAACTAGCGAAATGTGCGTGTACTATCACGTACACCTGTGCCTTACCCATCGGGATTTACAAGCGTGATGATATGATGTTTAGATAGCGTGTGTAACCAGGTCAATGAACAGATAACGCATAATCAGCAGCGGAAACATGCGGGCTGATGTCATGAAAATGATATCAATAACTGTCTGTGGGATGTCACGGAATGTGATGCGCAGAAATAAGGAAAATGTCGTGAGGAAAGTTTTGAGTATGAATATGGATGGCTATGAGAGTCACCAAAGAAACGATGGATTAAATGTGCAAAAGATGATACGGGTAGTATGCAAATGACTGCTGAGAAGACGGCAATCGATTATTATTGAAGAAGAAAATATGCCGCGCCATCAGTAAATAAATTGGGATAAGGGTATTGATAAGCTGTGACGATCTGACCACGTTCGCGAGGCAAACATGGCCAGAAATTGCACAGAACAGAGAGGTTTGGAGGGAGAAAGGGGAGGCCTTTGATCTAGTGATCACAAAACTCGAAGTCTAAGATCGAACATTTTTTTATTTGTGTGACGGTCTTCGCTTTTACTTGCAAGAAGTGTGCGTAAGTGTGTAGTGTGTGTGTCTGTGTGTAGTGTGTGTGTGGGTGTCTTCTAGCCATGTTGAAAATTCTACCCTAATTTCCACAAAGTAAAGATCACATTTCATTGCTTTACTATTCGGAATGGAGTCTAGAGAGAGAAATCATAAGGAATATTCCTCCGTAGCCAATTTATGGCTTTTAGCATCTATAATTGCCACGTTACTCGGCATAGCAAAACGATTAATTAAATTAACTAAAACAAACGTAACGATGGCAATACTAATGAAATTGTACGAATCAGAATAATGAAATTATGACTGTTACCTAGCAATATTGAGAACTTCAAATAATATTATCAAATCAAATATGACTGTATATTCGACACCATTTCGGATATAGCGTCCTCTGTAGTGCTTTTATTTAAATTTTAACGATTTCAATTTTAGTTTATTGGTAGAGAGATCTTACCTCCAGTTTGATATTTCAACTGGTTTGTTACTTTAGCTTCGTTAATTTCATCATTTGAAGGATATTCTATAACAACATTCGTAGGCAGTGTTATTTTGTATACACCTATTTTTTTTAAATTACTGATGATAAATTTATATGTGGGGGGATTTAGAATGATGTTGAATGTCGTCCTCGCCTCGAGCTGTAAACATCAGGGCTGTTTAGAAGCACGATGTGATAAGGGTAGACTTGTAAGTAGGTCGCGTGACGTCACCACCAGCGCACTTGCGATTCATTTTATGTCCGTACTAATGACCGGATCCGACACATATTATTACACATTTTCTCGTAAGTTAAGGCTTGTACTTATTATATTTTTAAAGGAAACATTCTAAACGCCTCATAAGGACAGCAACATCCATCACGACGGCTAATAACACCGAACTGCGAACAGCAATTTGTCTGTCAAAAGAGCATGATTATTATGAAAAGTGCCTTCCATATTTATTGTAGTCGTTATAACTTGAAGGTAAAAATAATGAAAACTCTCTGACATAATATCACGCGTTGTAATCCCCAAAAGATTAAGCATAGGTGTACCTAATAGTAAACCCACATTTTGCCATATTAAGTCCCATGTAATAGGGGGCGAGCCTATTGCCATCAACCGGGCAAATCCAGACACCGTGGTTGCTTCTGAGAAATCCCTGGTGAATCAACAAAATAACTCTTTGCAAGAACTGAAAATCGAACCCAGGATTCATGCTTCAGTAACACTTGCGACAACTGATACTGTCTAAAACTATATATTTTATGACAACAAAACAAAATATACCTAAAAACCTTAAGGCCCTAAGTTATTATCGCTATATTAAACTTATACCTATCTATTTCAAATATTATTCAAACTAGCTAATGTTATTTTACAAACAATTTGGGAGCCATTTTGTGATATCGATACTAATAATATTTTAAAGGTAAAAAATATGTTTGTCTGTCCATTAATTTTTCAAGCCGTGAAGGCAACTTGGATTTCGATGAAAACTACAAAGGTAGAACATTTGACCTGGGTTATGATGAAATATCGTATAATTGCCTGTTCTCAAACACTACTATCCATATTTCTTATTTCATTTTAACTCTCGCAGGCCTGCTGGTAGAAATTTCTTTCAAAATAAGCTGTTTCTTTGTACTCTAAGTTATGTTATTATTTTTCCTTATGTTCTCTCTTGTGTGTACAGTGGGCTGCAAAAATGCATGGACAGTACAGAAACAAAATCGTGTGAAGCGAGAAATGACGCCACCTAGCGTAAACCAGTTATCGACTAACAAACGTACACTGGAAAATAGACTCTAAGGTATCCATGCAATTTTGCAGGTGAGAGTACATAAATGATAAAATAAATAATCAATAAATATATTTTTCTCTGTAAGAAACTCAGTTACACTGTAGTACGTTTCGCCTTCGAAGAGAGAAGAAGGTCGCAGCTAGACTTAAAGCGTGATAACCTTAAAACTAGGCCACCTGCAGCTATACCCTACAATTTCGTCAATGGTGTTCTGACATGTCCGCTTTGTGCTCGGAGTTTTACGGCCAAAGTTGGTATGCTAGCCACTTGAGAGCACATGAGACAGCAGCACACCAAAGCTGTCGACAACCTTCCTAGAAAGCCATCAAATGCAGTCACTGGCCCAAAATCGGCTAGATGGCATCATCATCATCAGAAAGATACTTTTTTCGACCTCTACGAGGGTGAATCCGCGGGCAAAAGATAGTCTACTAATATTAATTAATCAAATTCAGGGCAGAAGGATATTGGAAATTCTCTAATTTTAGTCAATAGCTTTCATAAAGCTTTCGACGATTATGAATTTTCAGGCATACTCTGATGATATCAAATTAAAGCCATTTTTCATGTTAATCTAAAATTTTATGCAAAATCATTCTTTATCAGGTCTAGGTGGAGTGGATTGGAATATCTGCTTAGTGCCATCTGGACTGATATAGCTACATTAGATGCTTAGGTACCTTCTTTATTATTAATTAAAATTCTTATAAATTTGTCTTCTGTTTCCTGTTTTTGATACAGTACATTTTCAGGAAATTTTTTACAGATTTTTTTTATATAATAGGTGTAAAAAAACATTAATGAAACGGAGAGACACTTTTTCTCCCGTCATTATAGTTTTCTTTTTGTTCTAGACCATACCTTTTCCAGTTCCAACATTTTCGCAAGTTCAAAAAAAAACTTTTTCTTTTTCATAACCAACAAACTTTTTTGTGTCCCACTGCTGGGCAAAGGCCTCCCCTATCTACATCCAAACCTCTCTGAAAATACTAATACTACTAGTATTTAATTTTAACCTTAAATACTTTTTTTTTTTTTCAGAGAGTAGGCACCTCCATGATCCTTGTACAATTCAATGCATCCATCAGCACAATGTGTTGTGTGCGTTACTTAGAGTCCTACCGTAAACCGTGATTTTTCACCCCAAAAAACATAGTCATTTACCAGCAATAATTTTTGGGTAAAGTTACTAAGTTTGATGTACAGAATGCTTGGTTGACGGCTTCGTGTAGGGTCCGTTTACACCTTGTATATTTACTATGGGTAAGCTATGTAATTTGTTCCCGGCCAGTGCATTTTGAAATCAAATGTCTACAAAACACAGTATACATGCTCATAATTTTAGAATCTGTTTACCTATAAGCATAATATAACCTAATACACCACAATTTATTTTACGAAAATACATCATCATCGGCCTAGCCTTTTCCCAACTATGTATGTACGGCTTCCAATCTCACCGGATGCAGCAGAATACCAGTATTTTACATGGAGCGACTGCCTATCTGACCTCCACAACCCAGTTAGTACTGGGTAATACGATACCCCTTGGTAAGACTGGTTGTCAGACTTTTTGGGCCACTGACTACCTAACAACTGTCAAAGATTTACAAATGACACCAGTGACGAACGGCTTAACTTGCTTTCCGAGGCACGGAGGGAACTCGGGATGTAATGGGTGGTCACCCATCCACAGACCAACCTAGGCAAGCACGGCTTAACCTAAAGATCGACCCGAGTGGCTGTTATTATTTAGCCACGAGCTCCGCGAGATTTTACGTAAATACAAACCAAAGGGAATTTTAATAGCCCAAACAAGCAAATGGGAATTTCGACATTCCGTACACATGTACATCAAAATGGGAAATTCTAAATCTGAAAGCACCGCCATCTTTTAAACAGTAAACACATTTATTGCAAATAAACAGGAGTGCTCAACATTTTAATAACAGGTAGAGATATTTAGTAAGAGTGGTCCATCCCGCTAATAGCTGAACTTAACTCGTAAAATCTCGGCTGGCAAAGGGTTTAAGATTTATCGTCTGGTGGCCGGTAAATGTTTGCTTTCACAACACTATTAACGTTTATAAATGGAAGTGCATAGTTTGTTGGTATTTAGAAACTTCGCCCATGGCGCCATTTTGTAGCTGCCGCGCGTTTCGTATACGCGCCTCTACGTCACTGTTTACCGCGCGCATTTGCAACGCGCGAACAAAGCAACGCAAATGCTCGTTTTTAGTTAAAAAGTATGCAACTTTATGGTAGACTGTTGATTTATCATCGTAGGTAACTGTACTTCGGGGGTCGAGAGGAAACTAAAACTTGGCTGGAAATGAAATCCACTCATTACCACCAAGGGTCCAGAATAAACTATAGTTAGGGGTCCAGTGGACACATTATTTTTTGAGGGTCAAGGGGTCGAGAGTGGACTAAACGCTCATTACTTGTATAATCGCTACTGTATGCATTACTGTAAACGCGCGACTGTTTCTCACGCGCGACTGTAGATACACAGCTATGTAAAAATATTACTAATTTTAAGGGTAGGTAAAACGGCATTCTTATCACTTACAGCGATATCTTCAAGACATCCTTTGGATGGATAGAATACCAAAAATATTAATTTTATCAATATTTACATAACATAACATCACGCCTGTAATCCCCGAAGGGTAAGGCATAGGTGTTCCTAATAGTAACAAACAAAACACCCACATTTCGCCAGTTATGTTCAATAGGGGGCGAGCCTATTGCCATCAACCGGGCGCAAATCCAGACCCCGAGGCTACTACTGAGTAATTTCTGATGGAAAAATTCAATAACACATTGCTCGACCCGGGAAGCAAATCCAGAACCTCATACTCAGCAGTCGCGCTTATAACCACTCAACCAACGAGGCAATCAATCTATCAATATTGTTGAGAGTACGGACGCCTGCGCTAAGTTAAATAGCAATATGTGATGTGTCTGCGCATGTCGGCTTTGTATTTTACACAGGCGTGCTCTCGTCCATGTATCTTTGCACTGACAGTTACATTTGTAAAATTATTTAATTATATTAAATAGTTATGTCTTGCAAATATTTATGACGATGAATATCATAACATATTACTGACTGCAGTATATTCAGATGCATCACTTCTAACGTCTAAACTCGAAGTGTTTATGGCGTACGACAAAATATTCCGGTTTGTGTACCAATCTGTCCGTTTTTAGACCGAGGTCGGTCCACATATAGAACGACTTTGTTTGTTTAGCTTAAACCGTTCATACTAATCAGCTATATTCATCTTTTCTCGCATAATATCACGCTTTTATTTCTGAAGGTTTACGAAGAGTGTGTACCCATTGTTCATTTCGGCAGTTTTGTTTAAGTTCTTGTAATTGGGGGCGAGCCTATTGCCATTAATCGGGCCCTAATTAAGACTCTAGGCTCTAATTGTTTCAGTAGCACTGAAACAATTTAAATTGCAAATCTCACAAAACTAGTTGGTAGATGTTTCACATGGTCACATGTTTTGGAATTTTCGGTTCTAGGACATGCCGGTTTCCTCGCGATGTTTTCCTTCACCGTTTTGTGAGCAGTGGTGATGAAATAAATTATACAAAGGAATGCGCGAGTCTGGGTTTGAACCTACGACCGACGACCTACGACGATTCATAAGTCGCGACTGTTACCACTGGGCCACCACTGCTTTCACACCTGTGTGATAATCTCTATTAAAAAACTAAATCAAAATCGGTTCATCCGTTTGGGAGCTACGATGCCACAGACAGACATACAGATTCACACGTCAACACCCCTCTTTTTTCGTCGGAGGTTTAAGACGGAGTTTTTCTAAAACTTTACATGCCATAAATGATCCATAAACCTTAGAAATGCTCAATCTATTGATACAATTCAAAGATATATCATTAATAACATTCAACAAAGCACAACTATCGAACTATCGCAACAGTAAGCACTAAGTTATCTGTTAGATAGTTCCATAGCTCAGTTTAAGGCGAGGCCAGGGTGAACACGCTGTTCCTGGGGCGGAAGCGAGCGCGGGAATCTCCAAGCTAAACAGGCAGCGAGGCCACGGAAAATTCGCACAGTGTGTAAGGTAATGCGTCTAGCGACTAAAACAAAATAGAAACGTACAGAAGACGCCAGCACATCAAGCTACCCGAAACTGTCAAATTTTCCCTATGAACTTTGAACCTAATGCTTTAGCGATAAAGTTGAAAATCTATTAAAGATACTTGACAGATTGTAGTAGCTTGATGTGCATTTTTTTTCGGATGGGGTATCATCAAATGACCCCCCACTCTGGGCGGAGCGGAAGGGAGTGTCAGACTTGTACTGACTAAAACCCATCCATGTTCCTTCTTTGCCCATTGTGTTCCAGGGCCGCGGTATCTCTTTCGAACAGTCCCGCAGCATGTGCTGACGTTTGTACTCATCATGACACGCGTAGCGGCGAACGGCGGGATGTTCTCGTCAATTGGGTCTCAAGGTTCTGGGGAGTTTGTTCTGCTATTTCTTCTTCCCAGTGTTTTAGCTGGGAAGAAATGAAGGGGGTCGTTTTGGGTGACTGTCTCTTGTATACTTTGACGTTCAAAAAGTGCTGATTTTATCAGCCGAATAAAATAAAAGCCTTTTTATTTTGATATTGAGGGAAGGGAGGCCTTTGCCTTGCAGTGGGACACAAATGGCTGATAATAATAATTTTGATATTGAATAAGTACTCGTAGCTTTACATAGGTAAGTAAAAGAATTTTGAAACTCGATGATTCATTTCAGAGATTACCTTCTACATCCAATCGTTCAAAACTTTACCTCTGCAGGGACACCGACGCACAAACGTTTACCACGTATTGGTACATCATTCTGCCCCCCCTTCCTCCTCCACATAGAAAATTTTCATCGGTAATTTAAAAAACAGCTGTTCCAGATATTTTGACGACAGGTATTGCACTTTTGTAGGAAACAGCAGATTTTTTTGAACAATTTCTTTGTGAGTGGGTTCAGGATGATATACTGACATATACATGGTAGGTAGCCGTTTGTACGTTGGTGTTCCTTCCACCCTGTATAGAGTAGATACATCGCTTACGCCTCAGCTCCCGCGTAAGCTCTTCACCGTAGACAATGCCTAAACCAGACAATACAGATAGACGGGCTCTTTGCTGTATTTGGTGTTTGGGAGTTTGCCTTTGTAAGCGGAATTCATCTGCGAGCCGAGTAACTAAAGGCTTAAGTTGTAGTCACGACCCTCGGGTGGGGATTCATAAGTTGAGAAGGGATCAATATAGGGTGACTGGTAATTAGTGACCGATACTTAAACACGTGATTGTACTCATGATAACAAACAACTTTCCCAAGGAAACATTATTTTTTAATACTCATTCACTTTTATCACAATAACACAACTGAACAGAGGGCCGTATAGAATTCGCACGCGCGCGCTTTGACCTATCAGCTGTTAGCCGCATGACGCCGTTCTGTCTCATTACTACCGTGCAACAATGGGTAGGCAGCTCACCCGCGCGGCTCGTAATGCTCCGCTGTAGTGTTATTGTGATAAAAGTGAATGAGTAATAAAAAAAAATATATATTTGGGAAAGTTCTCCTATACAACATTCATGCTTTACAACATTATTTTTAGTATATGCGAAACCTGAATATAGTTTGTTCAGAATAAGTAACTGAATCGATTCCAATAAATGTATATTTTTTCCCAAAAATATTTAAAAAAGTTAAAAGTTGGACACCGAGCGACTTTAAGTACCTGTCGCAATAATTTAGGTACCGACTGCCAAATTATTATTATCGATGAGCTCAAGACGACGCTGGAGGCGCGCGCTGCGTGGTGACCACGATTTTGTACGAACAACTAGGTAACAGAACAAGCTTATAACTTTGTGATTTTTCATGATACAGTTTTGAATTTTGAACATAGATTCTTTACATAAAAATATTAGACACGTGTATCAGGTTTCGCATATTCTAAAACTAATGTTGTATAAAAGTTGTAATATATAATAGTAACTAGCGACCCGCCCCGGCTTCGCACAGGTGCAATATATACATATAAACCTTCCTCTTGAATCGCTCTATCTATTAAAAAAACCGCATCAAAATCCGTTGCGTAGTTTCAAAGATTTAAGCATACAAAGGGACATAGGGACAGAGAAAGCGACTTTGTTTTATACTATGTAGTGATATAAAAAACTTTTTTGCAACCAAAACACAAGAATTCCAAAAAAAAAAACATAAGATTGGCCTATTGGCACTTTTTCATATTAAATTAATTCCCGGTACTTCTTCATTACCACGAAATGGAGTCTTTTGAAAACAAAGTTGATTACATATTACGTATTGATCACACGTGACATCAGTTGCGAAGGAAATAAGCAATCTTAAGACAAAATGGCTTTTTTGGCATGGGTACATACTTATTATATGTAGGTACAGTCGGCATCAAAAAGATGTATACATCGAAAGTTGTGTATAATGCGAAGCTTCATTACAGTATCAAATATGACACACACTGTTAATACTATATTATTGACAAATCATGTATTTAGACGGTGCAGAATTTTTCGCGTTTTTTTTGCAGCTTATTTAAAAAGATACTGAAACAATTTTTAATTCAGAAATGTTATTACATAGCTGAGTTTGTGGAGGACACCACTGACATTTAGCTTTATTAGAATATTACATTCAATTTAATGATTTTATTCTCCTCATTGGTTTAGATGTTGATGAAATGGCTATTTCTTTTGTATGATTTAAGTTAATAATTAAACATTTCGATTATTATGTTGACGTTGGTAATTTGTGTGTTGGTATGTAAGTAATTGAGTTATTTTATTGGCTGTTTCTGTTGTTTTCAATGTATATTTATTAATTGAATATTTAGATTATTATTATATTGACATTGGAAATTGTGTTAGTACGTAAGGAATTGTGTGTTAGTATGTAAGTAATTGAGTTATTTTATTTTAAATGTGTATCCGTGGTTTCGACACAATTAACTTTATTATTATTATTTATGTATGCTCTCGAGTAAAATGTAGCGAACTGACCATTTTATTATAACATCCTATTGTAATGAAACCTACATTTATGAATAAATTTGATTTGATTTGATTTGACTGAAAAGTTTTGTGATAATCGGTTATCGTGGTATTGACATGTGATGCGGAGGAATGAGGAAAATGTGGTGAGAAAAGTTTTGAGGATGAATTTGGATGGGTATAAGAGTAGAGGAAGACCAAAGAAACGATGGATTGACTGCGTAAAGGATGATATGGCAATAAACGAGGTGTGCGATGAGATGACGAGTAATAGAGAAGTATGGAAGAAGAAGACATGCTGCGCCGACCGAAAATGAATTGGGATAAAGGCAGGTGAATGATGATGATATGATGAAAAATTATCATCAGCCTAGCCTTTTCCCAACTATGTTAGGACCTGGCCTTCAGTCTCCGGCTGAATACCAGTATTTTACATAGACCGACTGCTTATCGGACCTCCACAACCCAGTTAGTACTGGGTAATAAGATACCACTTGGTAAGACTGGTTGTCTGACTTTTTGGGCCACTGACTACCTAACGACTGTCAAAGAACTACAAATGACACACAGGACCAACGGCATAACATGCTTTCCGAGGCACGGAGGAAACTCGGTATGTAATGGGTGGTCACCCATCCACAGACCAACGTAGGCAAGTACGGCTTAACCTAAAAATTGACCCGAGCAGCTGTTATTATTTAGCCATGATATGATGAAAACTATTCCTTCAAAAGTCCAAAAAAATAGATCTGTGTGTGGCTTACTGTACCTTGTCTTAGGAATCGGTTACCATGTGGTGCAAAATTAAAAGGAAATGGGAAAACCTGAATTTTGCTCGTAGAATGAGGTCTGGAGATAGGAAAACCTTCTTGATCGTTTTCCAATTATTTTGAGAGAAGACAATATCGGTAAATGTCATTAATTTGTCTTTATGTCGGCAAAAACAAGTGCGAGTCGTACTCACACGCACACAGGGTTCCATAGCACCAAACAATATAATAAAAATATTTTGAAGGCTCATTCATATGTTGTATTGTATTACATTCAACAGCAAAGCTAAATTTGCTTTTAATAGTATGTTAATGAAAAAGAAAGTTACTGCTGCAGTTTGACAAAAAAGTGCCATATCTGAAAAACTGAACATCAAATCTTGTTCAAACCAATTTTCGTTGAAAGTTTTTTCTGCGTTCTACAATTCTACATTTTTCAGAATTTTCCTCCTCTTACTTTAGAAATTAGAGGGGGGGGACACATTTTACCACTTTGGAAGTCTCTATCTTTCAAACGATTGACTTTAACAAAAAATGGTTTTAAGAACCTCAATGTCATTTTTAAAAACCTATCTTCAGACACCCCGCACGTATAGGTTTGATGGCTGTGTATTCTTAATAGTTTTGGGAATAAAGTGGCTGTGACATACAGACTGGCAGACAGACAGACATGACGAATCTATAAGGGTTCCATTTTTTGCCATACGGCTAGGGAACCCTAAAGACGATATAAATGTATGATTATGTAAAAGTTATATGGCTATATCTATACTAATATTATAAAGCTGAAGAGTTTGTTTGTTTGCTTGAACGCGCTAATCTCAGAAACTACTGGTCCGAATTGAAAAAATATTTTAGTGTTTGATAGCCCATTTATCGAGGAAGGCTATAGGCTACATAACATCACGCTACGACCAATAGGAGCGGAGCATTTATGAAAAAATATTGCAAAAACGGGGAAAATCCAAACGCAGACGAAGTTGCGCGGGTCAGCTAGTGTCTAGATAAAGGATGAACACTGCTGGCCAGGACATGCAGGTTTCTTCTCGATTTTTTCCTTCACTGTTTTGAGAGCAGTGGTGATAAAATAAATTACACAAAGAAATGCTTCTCTTCAGGTCTAGTTTGGTCCGTGTATGGATGGGGCCACTTATTACATTCTGAGTTTAAACACGTTAAGTCGTTGGTCCGTGGTGGTGGTCTTTGACAGGTAGTCAGTGGCTTAAAAGTCTGACAACCAGTCTTACCAAGTGGCACCGTATTACTCAGAAAGGACTGACTGGGTTGTGGAGGTCAGATTGGCGGTCGCTCCATGTAAAGTACTGGTATTCAGCTGCATCTGGTTAGACTGGATCCCGAGCTCAACATAGTTGGGATAAGGCTCGGCAGATGATGAATTCAAGCGAAGCTGAAGGCAAAAGGACTATAATATTATAACCTTTAAAGTATCAAATCACGATAGCCCTCAAAAAAATGTTGTAATATAATAATGTTGTTAAAAGCATACCAGGGGCTTTTACGCAGAATTCAAAAAGTAATACGTTTATAGAATATATTTTTTATCAAAAAAAAATTGTGAGAACTAATTCACTTTGGTCGGGCTTTATGTGTTGTCAATCTTATGGGCGCACACGAGTAGGTACTGTGGAGTTATAAATAAAAAAATGAGTTTTTCAAAAGAACAATCAAAAATTAACAATATGTACCAGGAAAATTTTATAATCACTTGCACCTCAATGGATATAGGCCACTTGCCTCAATGAAACTGATAAAACATGCTTATCAACATTACTTTAAAAATTTAGGCAAAATTTTCGTTAAAAAAATAGGAAGATCATCAATCAAAATTCAGTGCTCCAATGAGAAAAAAAAAGAAAACAAACAATTTGTTATAAATATTTTTAATTTTGAAATTAGAATTGACAATTTTAAAAGAAGAATATGGCTTTGAGGTTTTAGCAAAAAGGCTAAAATGCAGAGGTTACTCTGCAGTACGTATTATCATCAAATATTTACTTCGTATTCAGACACAACTGGGGGGCCTCAGGTGTGTCAAGAGGTTTTAAAAAGGCGTCATTTTTCATGGTAAGCTTTTTAACGTTGCCACTCAATCTCCTCTCAAAAGAATATCTGTCATCATCTTCCGCGTAGCCATTTCCTGACTTTGTTGGGGTCGGCTTCCAGTCTAACTGGATGCAGCTGAATATCAATATTTTTCATGGAGCGACTGCCTATCTGACCTCTACATCCCACTTCGAGTTTTAGATCATGGGCGGCATATAAACTCTGACACCAGGTTAAGCACTAACCACACGATAAAGAAAGGTCCCAGTTTTTATGTAACATGATAACCTTTGTCAAGACAGGTTGGAAAAATAGATCTTTCTCCAAAAACTCGATTGAGGCAAATATTTAAGTGTACACTATGTGAGGTAGAAAAACGGATGCGCGATTAACGCTTATGCGACAAAACTGTACTGCGATTCATCTTCATCATCATCATCTACAGCCCAAACTCACCCACTGCTGGGTATAGGCCTCGCTTTTCTTGTGCCAATCTCCGCGGTCCTGTGCCAGCCTCATCCAGGTTTTTGCAATTCACCATAGTTCGAATGCGCGCAAGTGCCACAAATTGAAGCTCGACATCACGCTAGTGCGACAAATGCTTGGGCGTCTGGAGTTCGACAGTACTCAAGTAGAACTAACGTTTATACGACACTGCTGTCTATACAGGGTGTAAAAAGACCGTTTACAAACCGTCAACGAAGCATTTTGTACCTCAAACTAAGTATCATTGTGCAACAGTGGGTACACGTGGGTACAACATTTTACAACACGTAGTGCAATCAATATTGAAATAGTTAGAATCGTCTTACCGCGTCAAAAAAAGGTGACATTTCCAATGATGTTATAAATAAAAAGAGGTAGATATCGCACTAGGCCGCGCAAATTGTTGCAGACAAATTCAGACAATTGTCGTAATTCAAGTACTTCAAGCGCAATATATCTCTTTTTGTATCATGCGTTCCGTATTATCTATCGCAGACGTAACAACGCAACGATATTTGAACGCCGCCGCTCAGTATGAACGTAGCGTATTTTTCTTTAAAATATCATTGGACATTTCTGTTTCGTTGACATTTGAATAGTATTGTCTCGCTCACTCACACTGAAACTCATATCTATCGGTCACTACAGGACATGCAAGCTCATTTTTTTCAGAGTAAATACTTTTTCGCCCTACCTAAGAACGGTGAGGTCTCCTAACAAACACTGTTTTAAGCTTTCCCGGTTTAAAACTAAACTTGTACTGTCACTTACGGCTATCTTCCGTAATTGTTTATCAAAAACAAAAACAAAATAAAAATAATAAACAATCACGGAAGATATCCCGTAAGTGACAGTATAAGTTTGGTCTCCTAACGATTTAATTCATTGAATTGGGAAGCATCAACAATGAACAAATGTTTGTTCAAATGATTGGAATACTTACCAACTAATAGCCAAGTTGGTGCGCCATTTTCAACAAAGAAACTTCGACCGTTACAAAAGGCAAAGGTATTCCAGGTAAAGCAAGAAACAGAGGTATTTCTTTGAACAAGTAATCGAACTATTGCAAATTAAAGTAAAGTTTTGCTGCATTTATCCAGTTAAGAATTTTAGGGGGTAAGTATTTTTCATTAACATTGTAGAGACAATATAAATGCTTGCAACAAGATTTATCAAAGGTTTCATGGTCACAAGAGAACCTAGAATAATGTCCTTGTAGTCAAAGATTTTCAATTTATTTGAATCCAGTATATACATTATTTACCATAGTTTGTTTTTTTTACATATTGTTATTATAGATTTAATTGACTACAAATAAATCTATAATAACAATATGTACAAGTATCAAAACGGGAAAAGAATTTCAGGGCGTCCAAACATTATAGTTGATTAAAGAATTATCAATTTTTCGCTATTTCGCACCTTCAGTCCTTCATTATCAGTGAAAAAAGTTACCGAAGATTTCAAAAATCTAAAAAAAATCCTTGTAGTGTAAATAATAATAGATGAATTATGAGTAATAATTTTCTGTCAGGAACCTGAAAAATACATACACGGAAGATTCGACAAAATGACAGATAGTGCAAAGAATTCTGTCATTGTGTTGACACAATCTGTCATTTTGTCGATTCTTCCGTCTAAGAAATCCTTGTCTACGGTGGTCACGCTACGGGGGCAAGTGTCGAAAACACTCGAAAACCCATTCAAGTTAATTAGTTAACCTTTGTGGAAACTATATTTTCGAGCCGTTTGGGGTTGAAACTCTGGGGCCGTGGGGTCCGAGTGCTCATAGCCTGTTTAAGGAAATTTCGAAACGACTAGTTGATGTTTCCCGTTACCCAAGGGCTGGCTTTTACCTTGGCCAGAGGCTAAATATTGCCATACAACGTGGCAACGCCGCCAGTCACTTGGGCACATTACCAGCTGACAGCGTTGAGGGGGAGTTTTTCGATGCCCTTTTATAGTTTGTTGTTAGTTTATTTAATAGTTTTTGATTACTAATGTATAATTATAGTTAGTTAGTTACAGCAGTGGTAATTAGTTTACTCTACCTACTTAATAACTATATTTCTGAGTTACTCTAATTCAATTTGAAATTCAAATGTTTATAACTAACACAGTACATAATTATACATTTCTTGATGTTAAATGAATGTGCTGTCTACTGTGTTATACCAATTTAGGCTTGCAAATTTTATCATTAAAGTTATGCAATTTCTTAAGTTCCAATTAATACCATAAACATTGTCAAAAGAAAATAAAAGAAATTGGAGTTAATGCCTTATAAAATAAATTGAAATAATACCCTATACAGTTGTTATAAAAATGAAATTAATACGTTATACCATGTCATAAATTCAAAAAATAATACCTTGTACAATAACATCAATTCAAATTAATAAGTAACTAATGTCAAAGATACAAATCAATAAGCAAAGTAATGTCAGAGTATATAATGTCATAATAATTAAGAAATATCTAATTTAGTCAACACATACAAGAATACTACTCTACTCCAAGTTATGTTACAAAACCCAAACGACAGAACACAACTCCCCCCATTTAAACCGAATACCGTTTCCATTCTTTTTTCTATTCTCCAACAAAGTTAATATTACCGAACAGCTATATTTCACCATCGGAAGCACGCAATACCAATTCATCTTATTTCTTCTTACGAATGAGTCCCAAACTACGTTGCCAAACTTCTTTGACAAACCTCCCCCCTCCTGTCAAAAGTTCGTTAACATCTGAATAATCGTAATCGAAAGATAGAATCGAATTGGCCAAAGCGAGAATCGATTTGTGTAGAAACGTCAGGTGGTTACGACAGTTTGAAGGTCTAGTTGGGATGATAAAGTTCGCCAAAGTTTTTTGTATAAATGTGGGTGGTGGCTTAGGTTCCGTTCCACGGCTTTGGATGATGCGATTTGCGTCAAGCGACTTTGCAAGCCTGTTACTTGTTCCTTTCAGTGCTGTCGCTCCACAAACGCCTAGCGGTGACCATCTTGCCTTTTCAGCCACTAAACTTCCAGCCAAATTGACCTCTGCGCTGCCACAGACGACGCCGTGGCAGTGACGAAGTTTTGGATCAACCAAAATATAAAATGCTGTCGTGCCTAGGTTGCTCTGTAGATGGGTGACCACATTACATACCGAGTTTCCTCCGTGCCTCGGAAAACAAGTTAAGCCGTTGGTCCCGGCTGTTATTTTTAGATCTTTGACCGTTGATACAGATAGTCAGTCGCCCAAAAGTCTGACAACCAGTCTTACCAAGGGGTATCGTATTACCGAGTACTAACCGGGTTGTGGAGGTCAGATAGGCAATTGCTCCATGTAAAATTATGGTATTCAGCTGCATCCAGTTAGACTGGAAGCCAACCCTAACATAGTTGTGAAATAGGCTAGGCAGATGATGATGTCGTGTCAGCGAGACGAAGATGAAGAAGAAGCGACAACTCGTTGCAACATTTGTTGTCCACGCAGTAGCTGTCGCAAAACGTGTGTCGCTTAAGTCTGTAGCTCGTGGCCAAGAGATTAGAATTAGACGTATTTAGAGTCCAGAGACTTGGAGTCGTTTCGTTTTTCGGCTTATAAGTTTTTGATAGACATCTAGTTTTTGTAACATGGACGGATTGTGTGTGGAATGATATGAAAGAAGGAGTAAATGATGGCATGGCGGTTGAGAGGGGGAATGGTAGGAAAAACTCTAGTAATATGGGACAATGGTGGGAATGGTTTTTGTATCTTGAGTAGTTGATTGGATTAAAACTAAGGATTGATGGATGGATGGATTAGGTTAATAAAGTATTATGGGGATTTTATTGTAGGTACATTATTTAAAGAGTTCAAATTTTTTGTTTTTAATTTTTTTATTTCTTTTCTTTAACAAAAGAGTACGATTTTTACGCCTTACAGAGTATCAGTCTGTTCTCCTAAGAGAATTGAAAAAATAATTTACTCGATACTAGTCATTCTTCGTTGCTTCGATGATACCTTTAGAAGACCTTCAACCAGAACTCAGTCACTTCAACGGCGTTATCAGTGGCTTCGGACAGATCCCTCGAGGTGCAGGTGGAGTAGGACAAGGAGCAAGACTGTATGTTTATGCGTTAAGCGCCTTCCTCTTCAATTGTGGTTTGTGGATTAGATGAAATGATACTGCTAGGTTTTTCCAACATATAGCGTGGTTTATTCCAATGGAGAGTTAGTAATAGTACAATAGAAAAACGGTTCAGAATTAAGGTTTGAAGTGAAGCTATACAGAGCAAGGTTAAGATTCGAATGTTAGTGGTTAAGAAGTAAACGAGCGGCCAACGGTCCACGGGGAAGAACTCGGACATCCTCGTGAACTGCTCCTTTTGGTGATATCTCTTGGGATCTTCTCATTGGCTGTCCGAAGATGATGCTATAATTTTGAGGTGCCCCAAAGCACGCCTACGGTTTGGTGGTAGCAAAGTTTAGCACGTCGTCAACATCATGCGTAAACACTGTATACAAGCTGGTGGGGCATCGAATTTGAGGATCCACAGTCACGTTTTGTTTCTTCTAAATACACCCATCTCACTAAGTTTTACCTGAAGCGGCTCACCTAACTTCAAACTCAATCTCAAAGAATTTGAGATTTCGGGCACTTTTGAATGTCAAAAAAAAAACAAAAGAAAGCGAAGCTACACAGTCAGGAGGCATAACAACTTGAGAAAGTACCATAAGTTCAGTTGCAGTTGGTTAAAAGAAAGTAGACCATTTTACTAGTTATTTACTCGTGGACACAAAAAACGGACTCTGAAACAAACTAGCTTGTTATAGCTTAGGCAATATTTATTAAACAAGCTTTCAGGAATCCACAACCAAAGTAATATTATGCATAGCCTGCGTAATCTGAGCATACATTATTAACCTACCGAAATTAGATGAATCAATGATCCTCTAATTTAGAAGCCATCAGTTAATACACTTTCATAACATTATCCCACGTATCTGGCAGCGATTGCAACAAAACATGTGATCATCACACCTGCACGCGTAGCATGACCACCGTAGAAACGGATTTTGTCGACGTAAGAATCGACAAAATGACAGATCAACAAAAGAGATCTGTCATTTTGACCACCGTAGACACTGATTTTGTCGATGGAAGAATCAACAAAATGATAGATCAACAAAAGAGATCTGTCATTTTGTCGATTCTTCCATCGACAAAACCCTTTTCTACGGTGGTCATGGTACGCGTGCTGTAATACTCAAGAAGTTAGATAGAGGTGTACCTAGCATTGTACACGCACATTTCATCAATATAATTTTTAAGTACTATTGCCATCACCGGACATAAATCTTGACTCTTTGGCTGCTACTAAGAAATATCTTATGGAAAAACCCAAGAACACTGCCAGACCTGAGAATTGAACCAAGGACTTCATGTTTAGCAGAATCGCTGGTGTTGTGTGGTGTTGCCCTATAAACGATGGGGCACTTGATATCGAGTCCTGCCTGTCCTGTTGTTTGCACATCACAGGTGCTGATGGACGCTACTGAAACTGCCATTCTCGTCGCCAAATTTTGGGCTGACTCTATTTAAATTGTCATCGACACGCTAAGAATAAGTATTGCGACCACTAGACCAAAGAGCCAGACCTTCTTTATCACCTGACATAAATTCATTTAGTTTCCATCTTTTTAGGGTTCCGTAACCGTAACCGAAGGGTAACCAACAGGACCCTATTACTAAGCCTCCTCTATCCTTCCATCTGTCTGTCAGAGGTATGTATCTAATGATCCGTAATCGGTAGACAGTTGAAATTTTCACACAATGTACGTATTTCTGTTGCCGCTAAACAGATAATAAAAATAAATTAAACGGGGCTCGAGGAGCAGATGGCGGGACGTCTTGGAAGGCTTCTTCGCAAATTAGCGAGAAGAAGCAGACCATCGTGAGTTGTGGAAGGAATGCGGGGAGGCCTTTGCTCAGGAGTGGGGCACTACGGGTTAACTAAAAAAATGGGGTTCCCCTAGTACTATGTTATGGAATGGTATGGAACTCTTCAGGTGCGAGTCCAACTCGCATTCGCATGCCGGTTTTTTCTTTCTAATCCACTAAAAACAAGGTTAGAATCCAAACGTCAGATCCTCGGAATGTAATGTTGAAGAACCCTTCGTTCTTTACGTTTTCTCGTTACTTTTAACTCGAAGTGGCATATGATTGGATCCACCCGTCAGTTCCCTGTCACCATCTAGCCTACTGCTGGTCTCCAAATCCAATATATTATTTTCAAATCAGACACTATACGAGATTTTGAAAGAAAAATGTGATTTTATCGTTTTTTTTATGAAGGTAGGCTGATTAGAAGTGTTTTCAGCCTGCCTGAGGCCCGGAGTCCACCAAAGTGGAGACTAGCGAAGCGTAGAGATGTGCAAAATTCCACCAATCACAGGAGAGGCGAAAGACGAGACTTCCATACTTATCTATTACTCGTCATCTCATCAGACACCTCCTTACCTGCCATGTCATCCTTCACACAGTTTATCCATCGTTTCTTTAGTCTTCGTCTACTCTTATTTTATACTTGTTTTAAAGTTACAAAATAATCTTTTCTTTTTTTTTGTTCCAGATTGTCAGCGTTACCAGCCAAGCATTTCTGAAGTAAGTGTTATAATATATTTTTTGTTCTTTTGATCCTTAACCATTTTGTAACTCGGAAAGAATGTTCACAGTATGTAATGGATAGTCGCCACCCACAGACCGACCTTGACAAACGTTGCTTAATTTTGTAGATCGACCCACGCGGCTGTTATCATTTAGCCACGAGCCCCTAGAGTACCTCGTAACTCCATTTACCTAAATAAAAGCCTTTTAAAATACATCTAAACGGCCTGGAATGGCTTTAACAAAGAAGAGAAAACGTCTTAATGAAAACTAATTGAGACCATTTTCCTTTACATTACCTCGATTCTATTTGATAAAGATTTACCATTTACATACATACATACTTACTTACGTACGTAAATAAAGCTAATAGATAAAATCCGGAGTTGCATTGATAAAGTAAGCATATTTAGCATAGCTTTTATGCTTAACTAGCTGTTGCCGTAGAGCTTGAAACTATTACAAAAATATTACTTCCATATTTGAATCGGATTTTGTTTCAAGGATTTTAATTTTAATTCAAGATCCTATTTTATGGGTTTTAAGTTTTTTACACTGAACCCTAACTCTTTTTCTAAACAAAAGCCTAAGTTACTCCTTATAAGAATAACTATCTGCCAATAAAAGTCCCGTCAAAATCGGTCCAGCCGTTTCGGAGATTAGCCGTCACAAACAGACACACCGGACAGACAGATAAAATTTTATAAAAATGTTTTTTAGCTATAAGTACCGTAACTTTCATAATATGCATTTAGTTTAAAGCTGTTCTTTTGAAAAAACTACAAACAGACACTTAAATTTTATTTTTTTGTATTTATTGAATTCAGAGATCAGCCTATAATGTACCCATTGCTCCCCTTTCCTGTAAGGAGTGGGTCGTATTCCAAAACGCGGGCCCAATGCGGGTTGGTGGCTGTCACATTTCTTCGAATTTTGTTCTCTAGGGCATGCCATTCCTTACGATGTATGATGTCAAACCTAATAACATTGAGCAAAAAATATTGCTGGGAGACGACTTTTATTATGGGTAGGCAAAGTACTTTTTACGGAAGCGTTCTAAACTTTGCGTTTATGGATTCATTCATCAGTACATGACTCTTGGGGGTATTCAGTAATTAAAAGGAATGAACGCGAACCGGAAGACCTTGCGTTCGAAGGCCTCCCACTAGGTGGACCGATGACCTGGTGAAGGTTGCAGGGATTCGCTGGATGCAGTCGCACGGGACCGATCAATGTGGCGACACTTGGGGGAGACCTTTGTCCAGCAGTGGACGTCTTTAGGCTAAAATGATGATGATGATAGGAATGAAGGAATTACAAAGTCTATTCACAAATAACAACACTGCGCATGATCACTGTTCAAACACACTGTTTAATCCAGCAGTGGATTGGCCACCTACACAATTCCAGTTGCGCTGAAATGGACCCCCTGGATCAAAAAGTAGACAACCAATCCAGGTACCTAGTGTATTGGATCCTTTTTTTTCGGATGAGAATGCATCAAATGACCCTCCCCCCCTCGACCTGGGAGGGGGGGAGGGTCATTTGATGATCTGGGAGCGGAAGGTAGTATCACACTTCTACTGACTAAAACCCATTCATGTTGCTTCTTTGCCCTTTGTGTTCCAGGGCCGCGGTGTCTCTTTCGAACAGTCCTGCAGCCCTGGCAGGCATCGGCCCTTGCGAACCCCTTCCATTTTGCATTCCAGAGATGGTTCAGATTATCCCAGTTGCCATCCAGCGCTGAATAAGATCACTGGCCTGGAATAATGTGAACCAGGCATAAGACCTATCAAAAACATATGCATTTCCTACCACACATACCTTTAGCATAAATAACTTAATCTAAACCAAATTACGGCAGTTATAAAACATACATTTGTGCCAAATTGCTGCCATTTGGCAAAATGCCGGCCATACTGCCATTCCGGCCATATTGGCAGAAGAGCGCTCCAGGGGTGACAAAGTTAATCCGTAACATGACATAACTGCCTCGGGTGTATTACACCTGGTTGATAGATTACTTTGCAAAAGCATAATTTTAATATTTAAATGATGACTAATTTTAACTAATGGGTACTGCCAGTATTGCGTATGTGGGCTGTGGATTCCTTTTGATTCAGATTTACAGATATTTTTTCTGTTGAATTTATAGTGGATTGTTTATTTTTTTGTTATTTTGTATGATGCACGTCATGTCCCTGCACAAATTAATATTTTTTCTTTCTTTCTGTCTTTATTTATGTATTTCTTTATTTATATTTGGTAAGTAAAATATTGAATGTCAGGTCCGACGAAAACATTTTTTTTTTAAACAGTTGTGAGCCGTGATATTTTGTTTTTCGATGATGAGTTGGAACAGTGACGAGTTGGGCATAAGCACAGATATAGATAGACAGGCATAGGTAAGGCTCTAACATAACATTACGCCTGTTATGCCGGAAGGTCTAGGCATAACTGTACCTAATATTACACCAACATTTCGCCAGTTATGTTTAAGCCCCATGTATTAGGGGCGAGCCTTTTGCCACACAATCAGCGCAAATCCAGACTCCGTGGCTGTTACTAAGAAATTCCTTACCTAAACCTCCAATAACACCTTGCCCGACCCGTGAATCGAACCCAGGAACTCATGCTCAGCAGTCGCGCCTGCGAACACTAGACCAACGCAATACTTTAGACTCATATTTATGTTTTCAACTTTTTATATTGGTTATGTAAAATATTGAAGTAAGCTAACTTACATTAACACTATCATTTATTTATTTGTAACCCCCTTCGGGGATTACAGGCGTGATATTATGATGATGATGATGTTAAACATAACTGGCGATATGTGGGTGTAATAGGTACACCTCTGCTTCAGTCTTTGGGGATTGCAGGCGTGATGATATGACGGATCAGTGCTTACTCTACACAATTCAATATCTAGCTTTTTTTCCCCCAAAAAGTGTTACAGTCAAAATTACTATTTTCAACTTCTAATTTATGTAGATGGAGTGAAGTGTTGTACAATGGCCCTCAAAAGTTTTGACGTCACTGTAACTGAAGTTTTGAATTTGTCGGTTGAAACTTTTGTTGTCTACTATACTTGGCTCTCATTTTATTTTCGTTTATGTGTTCATTGCCGTAAAAAGTTAAGTTGATTACTTTGTTTTCTCTTACTGACTGACTTTTTTCTCTTAGTAGACCTTTCGCAGTTGATTAACTGATAGCAGTCCATCAGCAGCCTTATTGCTTCGGAAATAAAGACCACTATAGTGTCACGAGCTGGGTATGAGATAAATTAAAACACTACCGTTTAAGCAGTGATAGGCTAGTGGTGTGACCCTTGAACTGCCAAGTCATAGGTCTCAAGTTCGAACCCAAGACACGCACCTCTGATTTTTTGGATTCATGTGCGTGTTGTATATAATTATCACTTGGTTCGGGGAAGAAAAACATCGTGAGGAAACCAGCATGCCTGAGAGATATTTCTCGCCAGCATGTAAAGCCAAGTCAAGGCTCATGAGCGGCTTAAAAACTCTGACACCAGGTTAGGCACTAACCACACGATAAAGAAAGAAACTACCACCGTTTAAACACAAAATATTTTTTACAATTCACTAATGATTATTATTTCGTTATCGCACTTGTAGTTCACTTTATTTGGCTTCGTTGTATCGTCAAAATCTGACTGACTGCTCACGCAACCCCGACGACTTTAAATATGCTGTCATCACTAGTGCACTTGGGCTAGTGGAACCTTCTCTCACTTTCCACACAGCTCAAAAGTGACAACAACATTCTAGGAAATTCTCGAACGGCAGAACGTCACTATGGCATTTTCCAGAGGTTACAAATTAACATAAAAACAGTAAAATAAGCTATAGGAATTTAAAAAATGGCGTCAAAAAACTCCTCCTCAAAGCTGTCAACTTTATGTGCCCAAGAAACTGGCGGCACGTTGCATGGCAATGCTAAGCCTCTGGCCAAGATAAAAACCAGCCCTTTGGCCTAACGTCAACTAGAAAACATTTCAAAACGTTAATTCCACTGACCTAATTACGGGCGACGGGATCCAACCCGATCGGAAAGCGCTGGGATTAAGTAGGATCGCAATGAAGTATGTACTATGGTGGGTCCACAACCACAGGCCGGGGACAATAAATAGATAGGAACAGAAGGAAAAGAAAACATGGATGTGGATGGGTAACCATCCATGCCAAGTTTCCTCCGCGCCCTGGTCATCATTTCAGCCGAAAGACGTCCACTGCTGGACATAAGCCTCCCCCAAGAAGGGGGGTTTTGCCATAATCGCCACGCTTGGCAGGCGGGTTGGCGATCGCAGTATGGTTGTTATAAAACACAGAGAACGCTGCTGCCCATTCTCTGGTAACCATCCATGCCAAGTTTCCTCCGCGCCCTGGTAAAATACTGGTATTCAGCTACATTCGGTTAGACTGAACGCCGAGCCTAACATAGTGGGGATAGGCTAGGCAGATGGCAGACATATGCATCTCCCCGAGATCGGTCACAACAGCCTAGGTACCATTCGCTTTCCGCAACTAGTCTGACCCAGTCACATTTTTTAGGTCGTTAATCCATGTAGCTGGAGGAGGCCCCCTTACTACGTGTCTTTGTGTGCGTGCAAATCTCAAACAAATGCCGGTCGCGAGTGCACATGCACTGGCTGTACGTGAAGCGTGTCTATGTGTGCGAGGAGATCTCAAACAAATGCTGGTCGCGAGTGCACTTGCACTGGCTGTACGTGAAGCGTGTCTATGTGTGCGAGGAGATCTCAAACAAATGCCGGTCGCGAGTGCACTTGCACTCGCTATACGTGAACCGTGTCTATGTGTGCGTACGTTTTCACTCGTTGTATGGAGCTGACCTTCTGGTTCAATAAATTTTGTGCCGTATAGGTTAGTAGGAAGGTTTAATAGGTGTTTAATTTAATCCAGCCTAAGTCCGGGACCCTTCTCGATCTGTGGTTTTTGATTTTGGAGTTATAGGCATCTACTGTTATTACCTACATCCGTTGGAATATTTTGCTACATATCGAATCGAATTTGCGTGTCAGGAATCCTTTTATTAGGATAATAAAATCACAGTTATATTAGCTGTAGCAATTGCTTCTTTTTTCAAATGAGTGATTTGAGTGAGTGATTTTTTAAAGAACATCATTCAAAAAAAGAAGAAGACCAGGGATTTTTTTCAAAAATGGCGCCAGTGACTGAAAAATTTGGGGTAATCAGTTGGCTTGGTATGGGCATGTGATGCGGAGAAATGAGGAAAATATCGTGACGAAAGTTTTGAGTATGACTATGGGTATAAACTTAGAGGAAGACCAAAGAAATGATTAATGGACGTTGTGAAGAATGATATGCCTAGAAAGTGTCTGATGAGATGACGAGTAATAGAGAAGTATGGATGAAAAGACATGCTGCGCCGACCCCAAATAAATTGGGATAAGAGCAAGAGAATGATGATGATGATGTGTGACATTCAGTCACTTAAAATAAATAGTAATATATATAATAATATATTTTTACTGTAGTCTACAAGACGATTTTGCACTTTAAAAATCCATTATCTATAAAAACAGTCTCGTTCATTTTCAGTTCTCGCCTCAACATTGACACTTCAGAACCAGATACCGTTCACACGTACTTACGATTTCTCAAACGAACTTTCAAAGCAATTTATATGCTGGACTGTTTTAAGTATGACTATAACCCTGTCTAGACGCGGTACTATCGACCACTGAACCATTGCTGCATCACTAGGGTCACCGTTTCGAAATCAGGAAAGTCCTACAAACAGCAGCGTATTTGCAAACGCATCCAGATTTGTATATACATGACTGTATGATACGACAGAGGTGTACCTAGTACACTCACATTTCGCCAGTTATGTCATAGTTCCATGTCATTGGGGGCGAGAGTATTGTCATCAAACGGGCACAAATTCAGACAGCGTTACTGCTATTGAGAAATTCCTGATGGAAAAATCCGGGGACACTTGGCCCGATTTGGGAATCGAACTTTCAACAACGAGGCCAAAAACGAAAAGTTTGGAAAAAGTTCAAACGGGGCCAAAAAACCGGACATGTCCGAAAAAATCCGAACGGATGGCAACCTTATTCTGGACAGCACTATCTATCACCTGAAATCACGGACTTTGAACTAGAGGTTTCAAATGTGAAAAAATAGAATAAAATATAGGTTATAAATAAATAATTAGAAAAGACCGGGTTATTTATAAAAAATCTGGTCTGAGAAAGTACTTATTAAGTCCATAATTATTACCATAGATCATCATTCTCTTGCCCTTATCCCAATTCATTTGGGGTGGGCGCAGCATGTCTTCTTCTTCCATACTTGTCTATTACTCGTCAACTCATTAATTATTACCATAGATACCTATTTTATTATTGTACTAGCACTTCACCCGCGACTTTGTCCGCAAAAATTGTGATAGCTCGTCTAATTTGCATGATATTAATATTATTTATAGCTTATGTTACTTCCTGATAACTTAGCTTTTTATTAGTAAAAAAATTGTTAAAATCGGTGCAGTAGTTTCGGAGTTTAGTCTGTACAAACAAACAAAAAAAATCTTTCCACTTTATAATATTCAGTATAGAGTAGAATAGATTATTAATGACAGAGAAAAGAGTAAATGATGTCGTGACGTCTGACAGGGGAGAATGGAAGAAGAAAATATATTGCACCCCAAGTAGAATGGGATAAGGGCAGGAAGACGATGACTACCACACCCATATTGTTTGTCAAGCACCATTGCTGGGCTAATTTACAAACGGATCAAGAATATTTTTTTTTACATAATTAGTAGCTTGTGTCTGAGGGTTCGCTCGCGTGGTACAAGCACATGAAGAATAAATCATCTTCGTTGGCGACATTAGCCATCAACAAAATTGTTGGTTTTGAAATATATACCACACCAGTAACAATTTACTCGCCAGCCTCCACTGACTGCCTCGTTGGGTCAGTGGTCGCAAACGCGACTGCTGAGCATAAGGTCCTGGGTTCGATTCCCAGTTCGGGCAAGCAGAAATTCTTGATAGAAAAACTCCAATAACACTATTGGAGTTTTTCTATCAAGAATTTCTCAGTACCAGCTAAGAAGACTATGTTTGTGCCCAGTTGATGGCAATAGGCTCGCCCTTACATAGGACTTAAAACATACCTGTCTAAATGTGGGTTTACTATTAGGTATCTCTGTCTAACCCTTCGGGGATTACAGGCGTGATATTATGTTATGTTACCACTTATTACAAGACGAATATTCGGCCTATATATCAACCAAATAAAAACCTTTTCAAATACAAGGTACAAATCCTTTATATTTGATTTAACGCCTGATATTAATAACATCTTCTTATACAATAAAGCTCCCAAAAAAATATGTAGGTTACCATACCCGAACACAATATTTTATTTAGGCTAAAAGCAAAAATATCGTTCTAAAATCCTCACCCATTACTCCTAAAGCATTACTGAAATTATTCACGAGAACATATTTCTTTTTAAAACATTCCGAGCTCATTTCTTACAATGGGAAGGAACATTAACATTTATTTCCCAGGCCTGGGAAAAAGTTGACAAAATCGTCCTATTTACAATTCTAATGTGTACAATGTCTCTAATCAAATTCTTTGAACAAATTGAATGTTTCATTTGTTTTTTGTTGGAAGAAAAAATAAGATACAATTGTGTTTTTTTGGTCTTACAATAATTTGTGCAGCTGTCGTGTGTGAGGACTGAGGATTTCAATTTTGGGGCAATTTTATTCTTTTAATTCGATTTCGGCTGTTGTACTTGCGGAGAAATTATGGGTCAAAGCTCCAACATTTTCTAAAGATTAAAAACTGTTTTTTTAATATTTTTTTTAGTTTTTTTTTTAAATACTACATTATTTTTAGTACACACATGGTTTAAAAATTATTGGAATACTTATTCTGAACAAACTATATTCAGGTTCCGCATATACTAAAACTAATGTTGTATAATTTTACTTTAAATACCTCCACGACCCCCGTACTATTTAATGTAACCATTAGCACAATGTTTTGAGTGCGTTACATTAAGTCCTACCGTAAAATGTGATTTTTCACGCCAAAAAAAGTCATTTTCCAGCAATATTTTTTGCGTATAATTACTTAGTTTGATGTACAAAATGTGTGGTTGTCGGTTTCGCGAGGGTCCGTTTACACCCTGTAAAAGCAAACACAATAAAATCATATCTCAAGTTACCAACACCCCATAAAATATATACATTCCACACAGTAATGCTTGACAAAAAGGCATATTACCATAAAAAGAAAACCTACAGTTAAATAAATAGTAATAAATATGTAAATGGCTGACATAAATATAAACATAAAAAAGAGAAGTTTCCTCAAATCGGAGAACATAAAATGGATATTTTCGTCGAATGATACAAGTTATAAAAGAGGTTTTACATAAAAAACGCGGACAGATGATTGAACCTGAACAAAAGCAATAGATAGTATAACATAAAAAGGACAAAGGCATTTTTATTGCTTCCCATTAGGTAACTACATGAACTGAGAGAAAATTGTAAAGGAAATAACATAACATAACATCACACCTGTAATCCCCGAACGATAAGACAGAGGTGTACCTATTAGTACACCTACATGTCGCTAGTTTTGTTTAAGTCCCTTGTAATAGGAGGCAAGTCTATTGCAATCAACCGGGCACATACTATCTAGACTCCGTAACTACTACTTAGAAATTCGTGATAGAAAAACCCAATAACACTGTTCCCGACCTGGGAATCGAACACACTTCCTCATACTCAGCAGTCGCGCTTCCGACCACTAGATTGGTCTAGTGATCGCAAGCACGACTACGAAACAACAAAGGAAATAAAGTAGGAAGCAAAAATGTAGTATACATTAATAACCAGGCGGTCATTTGTTTTGTATCAGGGCGTAAGATCCTGAATGAAGTCGACGGCGCTTGTAAGGATCGTTTAAGTAAGCCTATAATCTTCCCACGGCCGGGAAAGAAGCCCCCTCTTTGTGGGGGGAAGTGGCCTGTTAACGCGAGCGCAGTTTCTATTTATGGATGTAACAATGTTTCAATTTTTTTCTAAATATCATAATGTGGCCCGACAAACGAAATCTGAGTGTTACACCGCCTTCGTCGCGGTCTACATCAGCTGCGATGTCCTCCATCAGGTGTCCAATGATCTTGTTTGAGGGGCGAACATGGCCAGAGATCGCACTAGATGGAGAAATGGGAGGCCTTTGCCTAGCAGTGGGGCACATGACAGGTTAGAGAAAAAAAAACTTGGCGCCACATCTGTAATGCTCAAAGGGTGTACCTATAATACTCCCACATTTCGCAAGTTATGTTTAAGTCCCGTGTAATAAGGGCCAAGCCTATTATTTGTTTCTATGTCATGCAATGCCTCTTTATAGTTTCTTTCCAAAAGTATTTTGTCCCCGTTTTGAGCTACAATTAGCTGTTATAAGCAAAACATCAACAGTATCAGTCAAAAATAAATGATTCGTGCTGTTTTAATATAATTGGAATAGAACAACAAACAGCCAAATAATTCACCAGTAACCAAATAATCTAGCAGTTGTTTATTTTTTTTTTATTTGTTAAATTGTTGTTTATTTGTTCAATAATTCAGACTACAACCATATTTGCAAATAGCTCCTGTTGTAACCGAATAATCAATTATTATTCGGTAAGCAAACATTTGAAAATGAAAGGTACCTAAATTACCAAAAGTACCCTACAGGTTGATTGGTACCACTCTTGTACATGAAGTTTAAATAAATAAATTGGTAATTCGGTGCATTCTATGAAATGGATGATTATTTATGTATTTGTTTATTTAAATCTCTTTAATTCCTTGGCAATAATACATATTTTTTATTATTTGAACTAAGGACCTCCCGACGAGTATAGACCACCTCCATCTCATTCCACTTTTTTCTATATTGTGAAATGGGTTTCACAACAATTTTTTTCCGATCATTTGAGGCCCGAACTGGATTGTTTTGGAAAAATCGAAGTTTTTTTTAATTCCTCCACCACTCGAGACAAAAATTCTATTTGTGAGAAATCCATGAAATTCCGAGCTTTTACTTTTTCGTTAGTTCTATCTTATTATTTTTTTAAAACAACTCTGTATTCATGTTTACAGACTGATAAATTATGTAAGTTATCTTTTGAATTGATACCAATTTAATAACACAACATAACATCACGCCTGTAATCCCCGAACGGTTAGGCAGAGGTGTACCTAATAGTACACCCACATTTTGCCGTTAAAGTCCCATGTAATAGTGGGCGACCTTATTGCCATCAACTGTGAACTGGGCACAGATCTAAACTCCGCGGCTGCTACTGAAAAATGCCTAATTGTAAAACCTCAGGACCCAAATTAAATCTACCAACCATTTTAATTTAGTCAGAATATTCAACATCATTTGAAGCCAGAGCTTTAGCCCGCGACTTCGCCCGCCTTGGTGTCAAAAATTATCAGACGGTAATGTACTTACTACCACGATTAACAGTAGAAGATTGACCTAACCCCGGTCATGGATTTCAGGTCTGCTGTTTGTAAATTTCATCGAAATACGTTCAGCGTGATAAGGTGATAGAAAGGCAGAGTTACTTTCACGGAATGGATAAAAGAGGGTTCCGTCAGGCTGTGGAATTCAATGCCGGCTTCTCTGTTCCCTGATCTTTATAATCTGGATCTATTCAAAGTTCGAGTGAATCGGTTTCTTCTAGGCAAGCGTGCTCCACCTTAGGCCGCAAGTCTTTTAATGTAAAAAAAAAACGTTCTCATTTTAAAATGAATATGGATGCTATCTAGTTCTGATATCAGTTTAAAGTTTTTCAATATTCGAACCCAGCTATTCTTCGCGACTTCGAATGTATAAAAACTTCGGTCTCAGTTTGTCCTGCTAACGTTCGAATATTGAAAAACAACTCAATTTCAAGTCGCATGCAGTTTCCTCACTTCTTCTCTTTTTAGCGAATCGATGGTAATCTAAATAAACTTAACATAACAACACAGGTTAAGTGTATCGAATAGTAAGTATACCTACATTTCAGCAGTTATATTTAAATAGTTTATTCGATTCTAGTATATTATCCCACTATCATTTTAACAACTAACTAAAAACTTCATTAAATTATACTTCAACTACTTAAATAGAACACCACTCCGACTCAAACGGTTTTATTTAAATTTTCCCATTGACTACGCCGCGTACTGCGTACCCACTGGGAAAATACGCTTCAACTTTTCAGTACGCCGCGTCGCGTACACAATATTTCACTTTTTTGTAACGAAGCTAGTTCGCCAAGTACTTACTCAATGTTTATTCAAAATAAAGAGTAAACCGACTCCTGTTTTGAACTTCATCATGTGCTTTTTTCACGCATGGTTAGCATTTGAGTGTTGGACTTTTTAAACCATTTTTACTGAGTCGTTTAGTGGTAACACGTGATTAAGTCGTCGATTTATTGTAGGTTGAGTAACATGGCCGATGGGACCGAAAAGTTCTGGAGTAAAGACATTGCGTTGGAAGGCCTTCCACTAGGTAGACCGATGACCTGGTGAAGGTTGCAGGGATCCGCTGGATGCGAGTCGCACGGGAGCGGTCAAAGTGGTGACACTTGGGGGAGGTCTATGTCCAGCAGTGGACGTCTTTCAGCTGAAATAACGATAAACACAAAAACAAGCGTTCTTTTCCTAAAAAACTTAAAGGGTAAAAAACTCATCTACTCTTACCTAATTATAACAGAAGAGAATTAGTTCATAATCTAGTTAACAAGGAACGGGGTTAACAACGTGTTCAGAAAGATAACTTTATAAAAGTCAAATTTCCTGAGGTGCCTTTAATTGAGTCAAGTAGGCTTTGAGTATGAATAAGACAAGGCCGACCGCCTGGCTGCGGGACTGTTCGAAAGAGATCCCGTGGCCCTGAAACACAAAGGGTAAAGAAAGAACATGGATGGGTTTTAGTCAGTAGAAGTCTGATACTCCCTTCCTCTCCGCCCAGAGCGGGGGGGTAAATAACCAATACACTATGTACCTGGATTGGTTGTCTACTTTTTTAATCCAGCGTATCAGGGGTCATTTGATGATTTCCCATACGCAAATAAATAAAAAATAAAGTTTAAAACTCAGTCAAAAATATTATTGGATTTTTCCATCAGAAATTTCTCAGTAGCAGACGACGTTGCTCTCGTGGTCGCAAGCGCAACTGCTGAGCATGAGGTCCTGGGTTCGATTCCCGGGTCGGGCAAAGTGTTATTGAGTTTTTTCATCAGGAATTTTTCAGTACGAGTCGAGGAGTTTGCATTTGTTCCCGGTTGATGTCAATAGGCTCGCCCCATATTACAAAAGACTTAAACATAAATAATAATATGTGAAATGAGGGTGTACTATTAGGTATAACTCTGCCTAACCTCTCGAAGATTACAGGCTGGTATGTGTGTGACCGCTGACACGATGGGAAGATCAGATCAAAAGAACAGCTGGCCCAAACTGGATACAAATTTCACAGGACAGAGACCAATTTAATGGACATCTTTGGAGGAGGTCTTCACCCTATCTGAGGTTCTGGCTTATATTCGATGTATAGATATTAGACAGTAAATAAGAAAACTAAAAATTAATCTAAGTTAGTTTAGTTAGTTTTTTGGACCCTGTTCCCGATACCGGTGGAATTTTTTTATATTTTTAAATGTTTTTTTATATTGTTTCTTAAGGAATATTTAAAAATGTAAATAATTTGTATAAATATAAATAAAGGAAATAATGATCTAAGTTAACTTACCAAACAAATACCTACTATCATCAGAAACATCATCATTTCAGCCAAAAGACGTCCACTGCTGGACATAGGACTAACCCAAAGGGGGGTTTTGCCATAATCGCCACGCTTGGCAGGTTGGCGATCGCAGTACGGTTGTTAAAAAAGCACAGACAAGATTAACATACCTACTATAAATAAGAAAATCAAAGAACAAAAAGGCTGCTTTCATTTGTGTAGTACAACATATCACGTATAAAGGACTTCTACATGAAGTAGTTGTGAGTGTGGTCACGTTAGCAAAAAGTTTTGGGTAAAGAAATTGGTGTTTTATGGTTCAAAGGAGTTGATTAGAAGCAATACTTTCAACTCTATTTTGAAGTTAGAACTTCGGCCAACAATTTACAAGAAGCGAACCTTTTTAGCATCTCAATAAAGACTGTATGCTGAAATGTAAACTTTATACAACATTATTTTTAGTATCTGAATCGATTCCAATAATTTTTAAAGCATGGTATATTTTTTACCAAAAATATTTTAAAAAGGGTACAAATTGATTACCGAGCGACATTAAGTACCTATCGCAATCATTTAGGTACCTACTGCCAAATTATTATTATCAATGATCTCAAGATGACGCTAGAGGCGAGCGAGCGGGTGCACCACGTGGTAACCACGTTTTTGTGCGGACAGCCAGTTAACAGAACAAGCTTAATAACTTTGTGATTTTTCACGACATAGTTTTCAAATTTTGTACATAGATTCTTTACATAAAAATACTAGACACGTGTTTCAGGTTTCGCATATACTAAAACTAATGTTGTAGAAAAGTATTATGTACTAGCTTTTGCCAATGGCTTCGCTCGCGGTAATTTAGAATTTGACAATCAATTCGGGTTGTAATATAATTCAATCATGATTCGAAAGACACGTGGCGACATCTATTATCATAAGAACGTTATTGTTGTTTTTCTCGGTAACAGTACTTATTTTCGGGATGAAAGGTACCCTATGTCCTCTTCTGTACACCTGGAAGCGTATATACAAAATTTCAGGATGATCAGGTCTGTGGTTTAGGCGTGAAGGTAACAAACAAACTTACTTTTGA